>CAUYTI010070774.1:0-31846 GCA_963575145.1 Galago senegalensis | reverse complement strand
TTAATCTCATAGCCAGAAGATCACCTGTTGTCCAGACGATATTCGGCAAGATATATATACTGCTTTGGTTTTGTTATTGGTTTTGGTATTTTTTAAAATTTATTTTAAAATTTTCCCTCAGATTTTTCTTTTATTTCTCTCTCTTCATTTTTCTAGTTTAAATATAATTTTCCATTGTTGCCTTCTTTAATAATAAGAACTTCATTTTTGCCAGTGTTTCTGTCTTACTATTTGTTTTTTCCCCCAATTTTATCCCGCAAGGTGTTCTGTTTATTTATTTTGGTTTGATTTATAGTATTTTTGTCTTTCCTCTCTATTTGGTGGAGGTGGGTTTCTGTGTCTGAACAGGCTGGCAAAGAGCTGTTGACCTTAAGGGAACCACCCAACCAAGTCTCCCCACAGGTTGGGGGTTTTTAAGGTTGGGTCAAAGAACCCTACTGTACACCTTTATTACTCCTGTCACCCTCTTTATGTGCCTCTCTTCTTTTTGTCAATATTATGTTTTACTCACCCCCTCTACTTTCTCTTTTTTCTTTTTTTTTTTTTTTAAATATTTTTCCCTTCTTGCTCCTCAATCTTCTCATCCTTTTGGTCATTTGCTAAAAGGACTCATCAAAACTAAAAAGAGCAAGAGTAAGTGAAAGGAAAATTAGGGCAAGGAAACAGATAAAAGAAAACATTCATAAGGAAGAATCAATAGAAAAATCATGACAACACAAAAAATCAATCCAGAGCAACACCCTCAAGGGACCATGAGGTAGCTAATGCAGAGGATTCTACCTATAAAGAAATGTTAGAAAGACTAAGGGGGAATTTAAAATACAGATGATGAAAACAATGAAGGAAATTGCTGAGAAAGTGGAAAATAACCAAAAAGAGATCTAAAAACAGAATTGAATAAGAGATGAAAGATATGAAGAATATAGAAAAGATATAGCAGAGCTGAAGGAATTGAAGTAGTCAATAAGGGGACTTAATGATGCAACAGAAAGTATCAACAAAAGATTAGACCATGCAGAATAAATGATCTCAGAGGACAAACCTCTTGAGATATCTCAGATAGTTAAAGAGGCAGAAAAGAAGAGAGAGAAAGCAGAATGTTCACTGACAGAATTATGGGACTTTATGAAATATTCAAACATATGAGTTATAGGTATCCCAGCAGGGGAAGAAGAATGTCCCAGGGGAATGGAAGCCATACTAGAGAATATTATAAATGAAAATGTCCCAAATATCACCAAAGATTCTGACACACTTCCTTCAGAGGGCTATCACACCCCAGGTCACCTCAACTTTAACAGAACTTTCCCAAGACACATTGTGATGAGTCTGTCCAAAGTCAAGACAAAAGGAAAGATATTGCAAGCTGCCAGGAGTAAGTGCCAGTTGACCTACAGGGGCAAATCCATCAGGGTGACTGCAGACTTCTCTAATGAAACTTTTCAAGCAAGAAGATAATGGTCATCTACCTTTAATCTACTGTAACAGAACAATATCCAGCCCAGAATTCTATATCCTGCTAAGCCAAGCTTTAATATTGATGGAGAAATAAAATCTTTTACTGATATGCAAACATTGAGGAAATTTGCCACAATAAGACAAGTTCTACAGGAAATACTTCAACCTGTTCTATACACTGACAATCACAGTGGACCACCAGCAAAGTAAGAACCCAGAAATTAAAGGACAGAACCTAACTTCCACAATGATGCAAAAGACAAAACTAAGCAATGGACTTTCACAAAATAAGATGAATATAATGATACCACATTTATCAATTACCTCAATAAGTGTTAATGGCTTGAATCCCCACTGAGGAGTCATAGATTGGCTGATTGGATTAAAAAACACAAGCCATCCATTTGCTGTCTGCAGGAAACACACCTAGCCTCAAAAGACAAATTAAAACTCAAAGTTAAGGGTTGGAAGACATTTTTTCAGGCAAATGGAATTCAGAAGAAAAGAGGAGTTGCAATCTTATTTTCAGACACGTGTATTTAAAGCAACTAACATCAAAAAAGACAAAGATGGACATTTCATGTTGGTCAAGGGAAAAATACAACAGGAAGACATTTCAACGCTAAATGTTTATGCACCCAACTTAAATGCTCCCAGATTCTTGAAACAGACCTTATTCAGTCTCAGCAATATGATATCTTATAACTCCATAAAAACAGGAGACATTAACACTCCTCTTACAGAGTTGGACAGATCCTCTAAACAGAAATTAAACACAGATGTAAGGGACTTAAATGAGACCATAGAACAACTGTGCTTGATAGACATATCTAGAACACTCCATCCCAAGGAAACAAAATATACGTTCTCATCAGCTCATGGAACATTCTCCAAAATTGATCATATCCTAGGACACAAAACAAACCTCAAAAGAATAAAAAGAATTGAAATTTTACCACTTATCTTCTCATACCACAAGACACTAAACAAAAATGTTCAACCCCAGACAAAGAAAGGCATGGAAATTAAACAAGCCTCATGCTGAATGATAGTTGGATACAGGAAGAAACAAAAGATGAAACCAATAACTTCCTTGAGCATAACAACAATGAAGACACAAGCTACCCAAACCTGTGGGATATAGCAAAAGCAGTCCTGAGAGGAAAATGTATCACTTTAGATGCCTACATTCAAAAAACAGAAAGAAAGCACATCAACAAACTCACAAACCATCTTCAGGAATTGGAAAAAGAAGAACAATCTAAGCCTAAGCCTGGAACAAGAAAAGAAATATCAAAAATTAAATCAGAGATTAATGAAATTGAAAACAAAAGAATCATTCAGAAAATTAATGAAACAAGGAATTGGTTCTTTGAAAAATAAATAAAATAGATAAACCTTTGGCTAGACTAACCAGAAATAGAAAAGTAAAATCTCTAGTAACCTTAATCAGAAATGGTAAAGGGGAAATAACAATTGATGCCACAGAAATACAAGAGATTATCTCTGAATAATACCAGAAACTCTATGCTCTGAAATTTGACAATGTGAAGGAAATGGATCAGTACTTGAAATAACACTCTCTCCCTAGACTTAGCCAGGAAGAAATAGATCTCTTGAACACACCAATTTTGAGCACTTAGATCAAAGAAACAATAAAAAATCTTCCAACAAAAAAATGCCCTGGTCTGGATGGTTTCACATCTGAATTCTATCAAACCTTGAAAGAAGAGCTTATTCCCACACACAGAAATTATTCCAAAAAATTGAGGAGAAAGGAATCTTCCCCAACACATTTTATGAAGCAAACATCACCCTGATACCAAAACCAGGAAAAGACCCAACTAGAAAGGAGAACTTCAGACCAATTTCACTAATGAATATAGATGCAAAAATTCTCAACAAAATCGTAGCCAATGGATTACAGCTTATCATCAAAAAAGTCATACATCATGATCAATTAGGCTTCATCTGAGGGATGCAAGGCTGGTTTAACATATGCAAGTCCATAAACGTTATTCACTGTATTAATAGAAGCAAAAACAAAAACTATATGATCCTCTCAATAGATGCAGAAAAAGTATTCAATAAAATCCAGCATTCTTTGACAAACCCACAGCTAATATTTTACTGAATGGAGTAAAACTGAAAGCTTTTCCACTTAGAACTGGAACCAGACAAGGTTGTCCTCTGTGGCCATTACTGTTCAACGTAGTGCTAGAAGTTCTAGCCAATACAATCAGGCAAGAGAATGAAATAAAGGGCATCCAAATGGGAGCAGAGGATGTCAAACTCTTCCTCATTGCTGACGGTAATATCTTATACTTAGAGAACCCCACAGACTCAACCATGAGACTCCTGGAACTCATCAAAAAATACAGTAATGTCTCAGGATATAAAATCAATGTCCACAAGTCAGTAGCCTTTGTATATGCCAGTAATAGCCAAGATGAGAGGCTAACTAAGGACACAACTCCCTTCACCATAGCTTCAAAAAAAAAAAAAGAAAGAAAGAAAGAAATACCTAAGAATATACCTAACAAAAGAGGCAAAGGATCTCTGTAAAGAAAATTATGAAACCCTAAGAAAGGAAATAGCAAAGATATTAACAAATGGAAGAACATACCATGCTCATGGCTGGGAAGAATCAACATTGTTAAAATGTCTATGCTTCCTAAAGTAATCTACATATTCAATACCGTCCCTACTAAAATGCCAACATCATAATTTCAAGACTTGCAAAGCAGTTCTTAGTAATAAAAACAAAGCTTGGGGCATTAGCATACCAGATTTTAGTCTGTACTACAAAGCCATTGTGATCAAAACAGCATGGTACTAGCACAAAAATAGACACTGACATTGGAATTGAATAGAAAGCCAGGAAATGGACTCAGCATCTGTAGCACAGAGACAAGGGTGCCAGCCACATATACTGGAGCTGGAGGGTTTGAATCTAGCCCAGGTCTGCCAAACAACAATGATGTCCACAACCAAAAAAAAAATAATAATAATAACTGGGCAGGTGCTTGTAGTCCCAGCTGCTTGGGAAGCTGAGGCAAGAGAATCTCTTAAACCCAAGAATTTGAGATTGCTGTGAGCTGTGATGCCACAGCACTCTACCCAGGGTGATAGCTTGAGACTCTGTCTTGAAAACAAACAAACAAACAAAGACAGGAAATGAAACTAACATCTTACAACCACCTAATCTTCCATAGACCAAACAACAACATACACTGGGGGAAAGACTCCCTAGTCAATAAATGGTGCTGGAAGAACTGGATATCCACAGGTAAAAGAGTGAAACTGGACTTGCACCTTTCTCCATTCACAAAAATTGATTCAAGATGGATAAAAGACTTAAATTTAAGGCATGAAATGATAAAAATTCTCAAAGAAAGCATAGGAAAAACACTGAAAGATACTGGCCTGGGGAAAGACTTTATGAAGAAGACTTCCATGGCAATTGCAGCAACAACAAAAGTAAACAAATGAGACTTAATTAAACTGAAAAGCTTCTGTACAGCTAAGGAGACAACAACCAAGGCAAATAGACAACCTACACAATGGGAAAGGATATTTGCATATTTTGAATCAGACAAAAGCTTTATAACTAGGATCTATATAGAACTCAAATTAATCCACATGAAAAAAGCCAAAAATCCCATATATCAATGGGCAAGAGAGATGAATGAAACCTTCTTTAAAGACAGACAAATGGCTAGCAAACATATGAAAAAATGCTCATCCTCCCTAATTATTAGAGAAATGCAAATGAAAACCACCCTGAGATACCATCTAATCCCAGTGAGAATTGCCCATATCACAGAATCTCAAAACTGCAGATGCTGGCATGGATGTGGAGAGAAGGGAACACTTTTACACTGCTGGTGGGACTGCAAACTAATACAACCTTTTTGGAAGGTAGTATGAAGAACCGTCAAAGAACTCAAGCTAGACCTCCCATTTGATCCTGCAATCCTGCAATTACTGGGCATCTACTCAGAAGGGAAAATATCCTTTTGCCATAAGGACACTTGCACTAGACTGTTTATTGTAGCTCAATTTATAATTGCCAAAATATGGAAACAGCCTAAATAACCCCCAACCCAGGAATGAATTAACAAGCTGTGGTATATGTATGCCATGGAATACTATTCACCACTAAAAAAGATGGAACCTTTATATCCTTGATATTAACTTGGATGGAAATGGAACACATTCTTCTTAGTAAAGCATCACAAGAATGGAGAAGCATGAATCCTATATACTCAATTTTGATATGAAGACAATTAATAGCTTAGTACATGGTGGGGAGTAATGGAAGGGGAGAGCAGAGAGAGAGAGAAGAAGGGATGGGGAAAAGGAAGAGCTGAGAGAGGGAATGAGGGAGGGAGTGGGGTCTCGGTGTGTGACACACCTTTTGAGGGCATGACACAATTGTAAGAGGGACTTTACCTAACAAATGCAATCAGTGTAACCTGGCTTCCTGTACCCTCGATGAATCCCCAACAATAAAAAATAATAATAAAAATGTGTATTACAGAAAAGGATTTAATGGGTAAAAAAGCAATCCATTAATATACTTGTGCTGATTCTGGAGCACAAAGTAAAATGCTACTCTGTGTGAATGAATTCAGGGGGGTTCTGAAAAAAAAGAAGACTTTAAAAAATTAAAGTCTCAATAACTTGGTTATACAATAGATGGGCATAGTAAAAAACCATTGGAAAAGAAATGGTCACAGTTACTTCTATAAATTTACAATGTGGGACATAATGCATTCCTTTTGATTTGCTTCATATTTCCATTCTGGATCTCAGCCATGCTCACTCCCAATTCTTCATAATAAAAGACCTGAAAAGCCCAATTATTTACTTACTAAAAATTTCTTGTTGAATTGAAGTTGATATCATAGTTGAGGTAAGCACACTAATCTTTATGAGGTTTCAAATTTATTCTTATATTGAGTGACACATCACTAGAGGCATAAACCATGTCACCCTCAATCATCTTAAGAATCAGTGAGCCAAAGTGAGCCAAAGAATTGATATCCTGACCACTCCCTTATAACTAATCCTTTACAACAACTTGAGCAGGAAAAGAAGAGTCATACTTGGGCAACGCAGGGCCAGATCTCTGCAGGGTGGTAAGTCCTCACCATGTACATCTACTTGTTCTAGGTTTCGTGCTGATGGCCCAAGTCATGTGCAAAACTATTTATAAGCTCTAAAGTGGTATGCAAATGTGAGATGCATGTGTGACAGCAAAAATCTATCAGCTGCCACACCATGCTTCTAGAGGATGATTAAGGGCAATGATGATGATGATGATGGTGGCTTTCAATGTGCACAAAATGTGCTTTGAACAGCTCAATGAGCTTTAAGTATGTTAGCTCATTTAACATTTCTAAACAACTCATGAAGTACAGGTTATATGTACTAAAATTTCTATTTCACAAGTGAGGAAACTGAGGCATAGGGGATAAAATGATTTGCTTTAAGTTACATGAGCCTGGCAGAGCTAGAATTTGTGCACAGCACATATAGTTCCAGTAACAAGCTTAACTTCCCATTAGACTTCCCAAGCTCAAGCTGATGTTAAGAGGCCATCTACTTTGGAATGTGTGTTCCCCTCCACATACCTAATGCACGCACCACACTCAGAAGTAGACACATGCATGCATATACAGAGAAACTAACTCCTAGTGGCAAAGTAGTGGGACACACGTGGGAAAGCTTGGAGGCATCTGTTTCTTTATTCAAATCTAGACACTTAGAGCTAACAAATTAACATCACAGAAGGAAGAAAGTAAAGGGTTGGAGGAGCAAGCTCCAAGAAAGAGAACTGAGAAGCACTGCTAAAGAAAATACAATGCCAAATGATGATAGATGATAGGAAGTCACCCCCAGTCCACTCCAAAGTCATAGTTCACACTGAAGGCAGCTTCCCTGCAGAGGGAGGCAGGTGAAGAGATGCCAGCCACCATCTCTCAAAGAACTGAGTTTGATGCCAGGAAGGGCCTTCTCATGCCCAGGCCCTGTGTCACAGCTGGGGGCATAGCCCAGGCCAGGATAAAAGGGCTCAGGGCCAGAGCACCTGCATCCACTTACCTCCTGAGGTGTTGACAGACCCAGTGCTGCCTGTGACCCAGTAAGTGTCTACTGGAAACAGGAGCAGGGGCTTCTTCAGAGAGAGCATCAGCCCATGGCAGGAAGGACACTGGGCAGGACCTTGGGGTATGAGAGAACTAGATCAACAGAGGGACAGAATGTCTTGAAATTCTGATGGTGTAAGCTGAGCTGTGGGGCAAGAAAGACTGGCTGCAACCAGAGAACTTGTGTATCTGTGCCCTGGGTTCCAAATCAAGTTAGTTCTATGTATTTCTGAGTCGCCCATTTTACACATAACTTAAAAAAAAATTCCCAGCAGAAAAGTGGACCATGGAAAATCAGCTGTCCCTTCCCAAAACCCCATATGGATCACAGTGGTTCTCAAATAATGGGGACCAGAGGAAGCACATTTAGGGCTCAGTATACACACAGGTCCATGGACATAAGCAGTGCATGGGCACATCTAGTGAGTCCCAAAGTTTAATAATAGTGAGGAACAAGTTGAAATTCATAGTGTCAAGGTGGTAGATAGGGAACTGTGGGTTGCAGAGGGTGCATCACTAGCCCTGCATTCATCAGATCAGGAGACACAGGGTCATGCCACAGCTTGCCACAGCTGGCTTTGGGCCTTACTTTCTCTACTACTATAAAATGATTTAAGATAATCAGTTCATACAATGACACTCTACAGTTGTGTGTGCACCTGTGTGTGTGACCATATTTAATAATATGTATCTGTAAAGTGAAGCTATCTGGAGAGTTCTTTTCAAAGGGAATCGTCATTTTTTTTTTTTTTAAAAGAGAGCTTCACCTCTAAACTGGCTCCTAGATTGGATAGTTCAGATTTTTGAGGGATATGGAAAAGGAGATTTGAAGCAGACTCTGTGAATGCCAATTTGCCATCTCCACCAAAAGAGCATTGACTTTGGGCAAGCTTGTTCATAAAGTTGGTCTCATTGTCCCTATGAGAAGATGATCCATTTCTATTTCATTAAAACATTCTAATGATCCAAAGAGATATTGTGGAAGCATTTGGCAAACTATTTTAGAGACAATTTCTCTATGACTCATCTTAAAGTGATGAAACAGAAATGACAGGATGAAGATAGTAAGGGTGGCTTCTATGCCTTGGTATCACTTGCTCTGTGACTCTCCCTCAGGTCCTGAGCACCCACCTGCCAAGATGTCCTTCCAGAAGAGCCAGCAGCAGTGCCATCCCCTCCTAAGTACATCCCCAAGTGCCTTCCCAAGTGCCCTGCATCAAAGTATCCCCCAAATGTCTCTCTAAGTGTCCTCCCATCTCTTCCTGCTACAGTGTGAGCTCCAGGGGCTGCTGTGGCTCCAGCTTTGGGGGTGGTAGCTGCTGCCTGAGCCATCACAAGTCCCAGTGCTGCAAACCCCAGAGGTCCAACTGTTGCAGCCAGCCCTCAGGGGCTCCAGTTGCTGTAGAGAGTGAAGCAGCCAGCACTCTAGGGGAAGAGCAAGATGGTGAACCAGACGATTGTCCAGCTGACCTCTCCTACAAAAACTGGGGGGAAAAAGAGAACCCAAATATATCTGGCACAGAGACTTTGCCCAGAGCTGTGGCTCAGGGAGCACAGGAAGGAGGTGGTGAGCTGGATACAGCATATGATCTGGAGCAGTGGAAATCTGATGAATTTGGCAAGTGATTGTGGCTGGCTTGGATCAGCTGGCCTGGCACAGAGGTCTGGGACAGAAGGAATCCTTTTGGAGTTTTCAGTTGTTGGGGAAAGCTGTGTGTTGAGTGGAAAGCTTGGAAGAGTGGGTGGACCCAAACAATATACAGGAATAAGATTTGAATGTCTGTTGGAGTGGACTTGCCACAGGTTTGGTGGCTGGTGAAGCAGCCATACTGAGAAGGTCTCGGGGGCCAGGGGCTGTCATTGTGGGAAGGTCATGAGAAGGGCTTAGCATGGCCATCTTAATTCCACCTGCTGGGATCAAAACTCCACTCTTGGAACTGGCTGAGGGATTCCCACACCTCACAGGAAATGAAGTCAGGGGGCACAGTGAGACCTGCCACTGAAGATTTCTTGTGAGCCTTAAGATCCCAACCTGGCAGGGTCTGAATGCTGAGCAAACAAACAGACGATCCCCAAAGGCAACTAAGTTTAAAATAACTGACCATAATATTGCTGGCTGTGCTTTTCCTCTCCTAAAAGAAAAATCCACAGCACTACCTGGTGTCCTGGCTACATACTGCAACATATTGCCATCAAGAGCAAGCACTTCTCTTTATTGAGCTAGAAGGAAGAGTTTGGCTTTGCTGAAGCTGAGGCCACTTCAAGACTTAAGTTCCGAAATGGGGTAATATGAAGCAAAGGAGGCAGTAAGAAGGATAAAGGAGGACAAGGGGGTGAACAAGAAGAAAGAATACATGAGGAAGAACCAACAAAAAATTGAGGCAACATGAAACACCAAAACAAATTAACTCCCCAGAGGGAACATGAGGCAGCTACTGCAGAAGACTCCACCTATAAAGGATTAATGGACTTGACAGAAAGGGAATTTAAAATATGGATGATAAATACAGTAAAAGAATGAATGAGAAAATGAAAAGACAGAACCAAAAGTCAGATGAGAGATGTGTAGAATATACAAAGGATATGGTGGAGCTTAAGGAAATAAAGGAGACAATCAGGGAATGTAAAGATGCAGTAGAAAGTATCAAAAATGGTTAGACCATGGAGAGGAAAGAACCTCAGAACTAGAGGATAAAGCTTTTGAGTAAATCCAGATGGTTAAAGAGGCATAATAGATGAGACAGAAAGCAGAACAGGCACATAGAGAACTATGAGACTCCATGAAGCATTCAAACATATGAATAACAGGGATTCCTGAAGGGGAATATTTTCCTAAAGGAATGGAAGCCCTACTGGAGACTATTATAAATGAAAACTTCCTCAGTTTTACTAATGACACCAACGTACTCCTTTCAGATGGATATAGAGCCCTGGGTCATCTCAAATCAAACAGAGCCTCTCCAAGACACATTGTAATGAACCTATCCAAAGTCAAGAAGAAAGAAAAAACTCTGTAAGCAGCCAGGAGTAAGAGCCAACTGAGCTACAGAGGCAGAGCCATTAGGATAACAACAGATTTTTCAACTGAAACCTTCCAAGCCAGAAGAGCATGATCAAACACCTTCAACATTCTTAAACAAAACAATTTTCAGCCCAGAATTCTGTATCCTCATAAACTAAGCTTCAAAATGGATAGAGAAATAAAGTCCTTTGCAGATAAACAAGCACTAAGAAAATTCACAACAAGACCAGCTCTACAGGAATACTTAGACCTATTCTCAACATTGACCATCACAAGGGACAACCAGCAAAGTAAACACCCAGAAACTAAAGGTCAAAATGTAGCTTCTGTAATGGCACAGAGGCTAAAACTACACAACAGACTTTCACAAAATAAGAAAAATAGAACTCCACCACACTTATCAATTCTCTCAGTAAATGTCAATGGACTGAATTCACCACTGAAGAGGCACAGGCTGGCTGATTGGATAAAAAAGCACAAGCCATCCATATGCTATCTCCAGGAGACACATCTAGAATTGAAGGACAAGTCAAGACTTAGGGTTGAGGTATAGAAAACAGAATTTCAAGAAAATGGAAATCAGAAGGAAGGAGGGTTTGCAATTTTCTTTTCAGATACAAGTGTATTTAAAGCAACTAATGTTAAGAAAGACAAAGATGGACACTTTATACTGGTCAAAAGAACAATACAACAAGAAGACGTTTCAATTTTAAATATTTATGCACCTGGAGGATGCCTGTGGCTCAAGGCATAGGATGCCAGCCCCATATGCCAGAGGTGGTGGGTTCAAACCTGGCCCTGGCCAAAAAAAAAAAAAACTGCAATGAATATTTATGCACCCAGTTTAAATGCTTCCAGGTTTCTGAAATAGACCTTGATGGGGCTTAGCAATAGTATATCCCATAACACCATGATAGTTAGGAACTTTAATACCCCTCTGACAGAACTGGAAAGATCCTCTAAACAGAAACTAAACAAAGATACAATGGACATAAATGTGATCCTAGAACAAATGGGATTAATAGATATATACAGAACATACCATCCCATCCCAAAGCCAAAGAATATATAGTTTTTTCATCAGTCCATTGTACATACTCCAAAACAGATCACATCCTAGGATACAAACTAAATCTCATAAAAAGTAAAAGACCAGAAATTATACCTTGTATCTTTTCTGAGCACAAGGCAATAAATGTGAATCCCCACATGAAGAATTCAAAATTAAACAACCTCATGCTGAATGATAGTTGAGTTAGTTGAGTTCAGAAAGGGATATAAGAGGAAATTGTAAACATAACAATAATAGACACATAAATGATACCAAATAATTTTTCCAAAACATAACAATGAACAAACAAGTTACCAAAACCAGTGGCATACAGCAAAAGCAATTTTAAGAGGGAAATTTTTCACAGTAGATACCTACATTTGAAAAACAGAAAGACAGTGCATCAAGAAACTCAGGAACTATCTTATGGAATTGGAAAAAGAATAATCTAATCCCAAACCCAGAAGAAGAAAAGAAATAACCAAAATTAAATCAGAGATTAATGAAATTGAAAACAAAAGAGTAATTGAGAAAATTAACAAAACAAAAAGTTAATTTTTTCAAAAAAATAAAATCAATAAAAATTTGGCCAGATTAACTAGAAACGGAAAAGTATTGCTAATAACCTCAATTAGAAAAAATAAAGGGGAAATAAAAACAGATGCCACAGAGATACAAGAGATCATCTCCCAGTACTACAATAAACTTCATGCTCAGAAATTTGACAATATGGAGAAAATAAATCAGTACCTGAAATCACAGCCTCTCCCTGGACTTAATAAAGAGGAAATAAATCTCTTGAATAGAACAATTTTAAGAACTGAGATCAAAGAAATAATAAAAAATCTCCCAGCAAAAAAATGCACAGCTCCAGATGGCTTCACACCAAAATTCTATCAAATGTTCAAAGAAGAGTTTCTACCCATGCTACAGAAATTATTCCAAAAAATTGAGAAGGAAGGAATCATCCCAAACACATTCTATGAAGGAAATACCACTCTGATACCCAAACCAGAAAAAGACCCATCTAAAAAGGAGAATTTCAGACAAATATTACAAAGAATATAGATGCAAAAATTATCAATAAAATTCTAGACAAAAGATTACAGTTATACATTAAAAAAATCATTCATCATGACCAAGAAGGTTTCATCCCAGGGATGCAAGCTTGGTTTAACATACACAAGTCCATAAACATAATCCACCATATCAACAGAAGCAAAAACAAAGACTTATGATTTTATCTATACATGCAGAAAAAACATTCAAAAAAATTCAGCATTCTTTTAAAATTAGAACACTTATGAATATAGGCATAGGTGGCACATTTCTTAATCTGATTGAAGCCAACTATGACAAACACAGAGCTAATATCATACTGCATGGAGTAAAACTGAAGGCTTTTCCACTTAGAACAGGAACCAGACAAGTGTCCTCTGTCACCACTACTATTCAACATAGTGCTGGAAATTCTAGTCAATACAATCAGACAAGAGAAGGAAATAAAGGGCATCCAAATGAGTGCAGAGGAGGTCAAACTGTTACTCTATGTCAACAATATGATCTAATACTTAGAGAACCCCAAAGACTCAACCACAAGACTTCTGGAACTCATCAAAAAATACAGCAATGTCGGGCAGTGCCTGTGGCTCAAAGGAGTAGGGCGTTAGCTCCATATGCCGAAGGTGGCAGGTTCAAAGCCAGCCCCAGCCAAAAACAAACAAACAAAATACAGCAATGTCTCATGATATAAAATCAATTTCCACTAGTTTGTATATTCCAATAGCAGCCAAGATAAGAAACTAATCAAGGGCATAATTCCTTTCGCATTAGCTTAAAAAAAATGAAATACCTAGAAATATACATAACAAAAGAGGTGACAGACCTCTACAGAGAAAATTGTGAAACCCTAAGAAAATACCATGCTTGTGGCTGGGAAGAATCAAAACTGTGAAAATGTCTATACTACCCAAAGTATTCTATAGGTTCAGTGCAATTCCCATTAAAATTCCATCACCATACTGTCAAGATTTAGAAAAAATATTTCTTCACTTTGTATGGAACCAGAAGAAACCCTGTATAGCTGAGGCAATTCTTAGTAATAAAAGAAAAGTTGGGGGTATCCCCTACCAGACTTTTGGCTATACTACAAGGCCATAGTTTTCAAAACAGTATGTATTGTCACAAAAAATAAAGACATTAACATTTGGGATGGAATAGAAAATCCTAAGATGAAACTAACATCTTACAGCCACATCATCTTTGATAAACCAAACAAGAACATACACTGGGGAAAAGAATCCCTATTCAATAAATGGTTTTAGAAGAACTGGATAACCACATATAAAAGACTGAAAGTGGACCAGCACCTCTCACCACTTACAAAAATTGACTAAAAATGGATAAAAGATTTAAATCTAAGGCATGAAACAATGAAAGTCCTCAAAGAAAGTGTGGGGAAAACTTGAAGGTATCAGCCTGGGGAAAGATTTTATGAAGATTTCCAACAACAAAAATACACAAATGAGAATTAATTAAACAGAAAAACTTCTGTAAAGCTAATGAAACACCAAGCAAAGCAAACAGACGACCTTCAGAATGGAAAAAGATTATGAATTGGACAAAAGCTTGATAACTAGGATCTACAGAGAACTCAAATTCATCAACAAAAAAAGACACAACCCCATATTTAAAAAATAAAACATAAATTACTGGGCAAGGCAGATGAATAGAAGCTTCTCTAAAGAAGAGAGACAAATGGCTAAGAAACATATGAAAAAATGCTCATCCTCCTTAATCATCAGGGAAATACAAATCAAAACTATCCTAAGATATTCATCTATCCCCAGTGAGATGGCCCACATCATATACTCTGAAGGCTGCAGATGCTTGTGTGGATGTGGAGAGAGAACACTTTTACACTGCCAGTAAGACTGGAAACTAATACAACCTTTTTGGAAGGAAGTATGAATAATCCTCAAAGAACTCAAATTAGACCTCCCATTTGATCCTGCAATCCCATTACTAGGCATGTACCTCCCCCAAAATATCTTTTTATCATAAGGAAATTTGCACTAGATTGTTTATTGCAGTTCAATTTATAATTGCCAAAATGTGGAAACAGCCTAAATGTCCCCCAACCCAGGAATGGATTAACAAGCTGTGATACATGTATACCATGGAATACTCTTCAGACACTAAAAATTATGGAGACTTTACATCTTTTGTATTAACCTGGATGGAGGTGGAATACATTCTTCTTAGTAAAGCATCACAAGAATGGAGAAGCAAGAATCCAATGTACTCAACTCATATAAAAGCAGTAGATGAGCTAATACAAAGGTGCGGGGTAGGGAAATAAGCAAGTGGGCAGAGGGGAGGAGGGAGGAGGATGGGGATTCACAGTTTATTACACACCTCTTTGGGGCAGGACACAATTATAAGAGGGACTTTCTCTAACAAAAGCAATTAGTGTAACCTAATTCTTTATGTTTCTCAATGAATCTGAAACATAAAAAAGTAACAATGTAAATAAAATATAAAATAAATGTATAGAAAAAGAAACTTGGAAATTAAGATATAAGTCATGTATTCCTTTCTCTTCTCTCCCAAGGTCTCAAGTCCAATTTTTCAGGTCAAATATTTCATCTCTATATTTTGTAAAAAAAGTCCTGATTCTTCATTAATCTTTTTCAATTATAAATTTCACATGAAATTTAATAATTATTAAGGTTACTTTGTGCTTATGGTAGCTGAATGATCTTAGTATGAAGTGGGTGAGAGGCCAATATCTTGAACTTATTTTTTAATCTATGAAAAACCATAGATGTCTAGCAGAGCAGCCAACAGGAACACATCACAGGAATAGTCTGATGAACACCTCACAACTGCTGTGGTTAGTATAACCTCTAAATGTCCCAGTGTCTTTGTTCAATCTCTTAAAATTCAAAGTCTCATGAGGAAACAATCTTCATGGTGATTCCCAGTTATGTGAAAGCTTCTTGAGTATTCTAGAAGAGGGATATAGTCCCTTTGGCTTCAGCAACAAAAGTAAGTCCAGACCCTACACATACATGATGATCCCCTCCAATGAATTCAAGTAGCAAAATACTGACAAGTATGAAGTTGATTGATGGCCAAAGTGATAGAAGACACCATAATATCTTAAACAGGATTTCCCAGGCATAAGAATCCTATATTCTCATGAAGTGATATAATGTTTTAGGTTGGATCAGACTGTAAGGTCCAGGGTTATTTCTCCTCCCTTAGACTTGGTCTCCCTAAAGGTGGGGTTCTATCTATCTATCTATCTATCTATCTATCTGTTTTAGAACAGGGTTCTCTGAAAGTCAGGATTTTATTTCCCCACAAAGTCATGAAGATTTTGCTGCATATTTTCTTCTCAGAGATGTATTTTGGCCCCTTATTTAGGTTCTTGATCTATTTTAAGTTAATTTTTTAAATGTTACAATTCAATTTTATTCTTTCTGGATTTCCAGTTGCCCTAATATCATTTGTTGAGAGACTATTTTTTCATCAGTGAAATAGTCAAAATTTTTGATGCCCTTGTCAAAAAATTAATTCATCAAAAATTCAGTTTTATTTTTGAACTCTCAATTGTCTTACATTGGTCTTATGTGTAGCCTGGCTTGACTTTTTTGTTGTATTTTGTTTCTTTTCAGCGTTTTGAAAATGTCATTCCAATGTCTCTGGCTTTCGTTGTTTTTGATAAGAACTCAGCTATAAATGTTATTGGGATTTCCTGGCAAATGATGAGTGATTTGTCTTTTGCTGTTTTCCAGAGTTTCTCTTGTTTCTTTTAATACTTTTACTATAATATACCTATATGAAAATCTCCTTGTGTTTATCCTATTTTGACTTTGTTGATGTTTTTCATTGTATTTGGGGGAATTTTTGATCATTAGTTTTGAATACATTTTCTGTTCCTTTCTCTCGCTAATCTCTTTTTCTTTTACTCATATTACACATAGGTTGTTGTGCTTAATAGTGTCCTAAATTTATCTGAGGCTCTGCTCACTTTCTTTATTGTTTTCTTCTCTCTGCTCTTTAAATTGTGTAATCTCTATTCATTGATCTTGTTTCCTGATTCTCTCTTCTGCCAGTTCAGATACAAGAAACTCCTCATTATTCATTATCCAGAATTCATGCAACTAGTACATGACAGGGGAAAAAAACCCCAAAACTCGGAATTTGAACTTGGTGCACTATGCCCATGCTGTCTGTAAGCTGACATTTCTTTAATGTGTGTTACGTGAAGTTAAAAAAATATGGTAGTAAAGTTGAAAAGTATAGTGACTGCCATTTAACTAAAATTGTATACTGCATTTACAAAGCTATTTTATAATACAGTAAAACTGTGTTACAATAAGTGAAGCTTGTCTTTATTTGTCTTAATTTGCTTTTAATTAGTGTATTTCAATGTTAATACCAAATCAACACAGAGTTTATGGCATTGAATGATATAGTATGGGGTATTGAATTAGTTAGGCCTATTTTTAATAGTAACTCCCAAGCAACTGGAAATTACATTTGTCCAGAATCTACCAATCCCCATGGATGCTGAATAATGGGGAGATTATTGTATACTGTTGAGCCCCTCTAGTGAATTTTTATTTCAATTATTTTACTTTTTAACTCTAGAATTTCTATTTTGTTCTTTTAAAAATAATTTCTACCTGTTGATTGTTATTATTTACTTGATAAGATATTATCATACCTTCCATTACTTCTTTAAGCATGGTTTCCTATAATTCTTAAATAAAGTTATAATGGCTGCTTTAAAGTCTTTGTTTTTTAAATCAAAACTTTAGGCCCTCTCATGAGAAGTTTCTAGTTCATTGGGATATATTATAAATTTTCTGTTATAAAACATGGTCATTTCAGATATTATAGTGCCCAGCTCTGTATAATGGTACTCTCCTCCTCTCAGGGTTTTCTGCTATTTGCTTATTTCTCTAGTTTTTGGAAGGATTGTTTTAGTGTGTGTGTTTTCCCTGAATTGGAGAGCTTGTGATATCAGTCCTCAAAAGGCTCGTCCTTGGGCATGCACACAGTTACCCTGGGTGAGGCAGATTAACAGTGCTTTCTCTAGCAGTCTCTCTGATGATTTTTCTCTTCAGCTATTTCCTTCTGTTGATATCATACCCAACTGTTAAGTTTTGCTAATTGCTAGCAAATTGCTCTATTAATTTTTATAACATCTTGAGATATAAACTTCCCCATAATTGAATCCAATTAAGTCCAGACTCCTTTGTAAGTAACAGAGATCCGGCTTTGAGATTCATTCTGATCCCAGGAATGCTCTGTCTGGCTCTAACTAGTTTGATTTCCTCTCTATGGTTGAGTATATTGTTTTCATGAATCAACAGTCTCCTCTTAAACACTTGCCAATAAAATCTTCCCTATTTACTACAGTTTTAGATTTAGCCTTGAACTTCCTCACATTCTATTCCAAATAAAACCATTTCTTTTGGTGAGAGCTTTGAAATTTCTTGAGCTTTTTTGGACTACTTCTTCCCCTGGCTTCTCTGAGACTCTGGTCTTGAGCTGGGGGTGAATGTAGCTTGAAGAGATTCTTCTTTACGAGCATAACATTTTAGTGAGGGGACAACATCCAGTCTTCTTGGATTGGCTGGGACAAAGGCCATTGTTTCCTCAACTATGTCTGAAGTACGCTCATCAATTTACCTGTAGGTAGAAGATGGGTAGAGTTAGAAAGCCACTAATCTTCTAGCTTCCCTCTTCTGGATCTTGCCTATACCCCACAGAACTAGGGGGTAGATATGATACATATTGGCAGCCTCCATTTCCCAAGAAGATTCTGAAGCCCATGGCTTGAAGTTAAAGGAGGATGGAGCCTTATCCTAGTAATCACATCTTCCTAGATTAAAGTTACTATTGTGCTGAGGTGATGGGGTTCAAGGAGGGAGCAAGTAGTTATAATTTGAGTGTCATAGACTCTCATTATTGTTACTATGATTCAATATAATTTCTTTTGTTTTTGAAATTCTTTTTATTGTTAAATATCACACACAGACAAAAATAATGATAATTCTAAATGTACAGCATAACAAATTATTATAAGAAAGACAATACTGCAGTCAGTAAACAGCACTGCCAGATCTCAGAGAGTTCTGGGGGCCCATCCCAGTCCCTCAACAAAGGTAATCATCTCCTTACTTCTATGGTAAGGTAACTTACTTGGTTTTCATTACAGTTTCTTTTCTTTTCTTTTTTTTATTAAATGATAGCTATGTACATTAATGCAAACATGGGGTACAGTGTAGTGTTTTCATATACAATTTGAAATATTTTCACCAAACTGGTTAACATAGACTTTGTGTCATTTACTTAGTTATTGTGTTAAAACATTTATACTCTAGTTCTAGAAAAATTCACTTGTACCCTTGTTAGACCATATAGGTGATCTTTCCAGTCACCCTCCCACCCCCCATCTGCCCCACCCCCTCCCCATATTCTTGGGCTAGAATTAGATTGTAGCTTTCATTTGAGAACTATAAATAAGTTTCATAATAAGGCTGTGTACATTGGATACTTTTTCTTCCATTCTTGTGATACTTTGCTAAGAAGAACATTTTCCAGTTCCACCCATGTAAACATGAAGAAGGTAAAGTCTCCATCTTTCTTTAGGGCTGCATAGTATTCCATGGTGTACATATACCACAGTTTATTGATCCATTCGTGGATTGGTGGGCACTTGGGCTTCTTCCATGACCTGGCAATTATGAATTGGGCTGCAATAAACATTCTGATGCAAACATCTTTATTGTAATATGATTTTTATCTTCTGGGTATATAGCTAATAAAGGAATTATAGGATCGAATGGCAGGTCAATTTTTAGTTCTCTAAGTGTTCTCCAGAAGTCTTTCCAAAAGGAACGCATTAGTTTGCATTCCCACCAGCAGTGCATAAGTGTTCCCTTTTCTCCACATCCATGTCAGCAACTCTGGTTTGGGGATTTTGTGATATGGGTTAATCTTACTGGAGTTAGGTGATATCTCAAAGTAGTTTTGATTTACATTTCTCTAATGATTAAGGATGATGAGCATTTTTTTCATATATCTATAGGCCGCACACCTATCGTCCTTGGTGAAATTCCTCTTCAAGTCTTTTGCCCACCCTGCTATGGGATCACTTGTTTTGTTTTTGTTTTTGTTTTGTTTTGCTAATACATTTGAGTTCTCTATGGATTCTGGTTATTAAACCTTTCTTGGAGACATAGCCTGCAAATATTTTCTCCCACTCAGAGGGCTGTCTGCATGCTTTACTTACTGTGTTCTTGGCTGTGCAGAAGCTCTTTAGTTTGATCAGGTCCCAATAGTATATTTTTGATGTTGCTTCAATTGCCCATGGGGTCCGTCTCACAAAAAATTTGCCCAGGCCGATTTCTTCAAGTGCTTTCCCTACACTTTCTTCTAGTATTTTTATGGTTTCATGTCTTAAGTTTAAGTCCTTAATCCAGTGAGAATCTATCTTAGTTAATGGTGAAAGGTGTGGATCCAGTTTCAGTCTTCTACAAGTTGCCAGCCAGTTCGCCCAGCACCATTTGATAAATAGGGAATCTTTTCCCCACTCAATGTTTTTAATTGGCTTGTCAAAGATGAGGTAACGGTAGGTAGCTGGATTCATCTGTTGGCTTTCTATTCTGTTCCATACATCTACCTCTCTGTTTTTGTGCCAATACCATACTGTTTTAAGCACTATCGATTTATAGTATAGTCTGAGGTCTGGTAGCATGATTCCTCCTGCTTTGTTTTTATTCCTGAGTAATGTCTTGGCTATTTGAGGTTTTCTCTGATTCCATATAAAACAAAGTATTATTTTCTCAGGATCTTTAAAGTATGACAGTGGGGCTTTAATGGGGATTGCATTAAAATTGTATATTGCTTTGGGTAATATGGACATTTTAACAATGTTGATTCTTCCTAGCCATGAGCATGGTATGTTTTTCCACTTGTTAACATTTTTGGCTATTTCTTTTCTTAGAGTTTCATAGTTCTCTTTATAGAGATCTTTCATATCCTTTGTTAAGTATACTCCCAAATATGTCATCTTCTTTGGCACTACTTTAAATGGGATAGAGTCCTTGAATGTTTTTTCAGCTTGGCTGCTGTTGGTATATATAAAGTCTACAGATTTATGAGTGTTGATTTTGTATCCTGATATGCCACTGTATTCCTTGATCACTTCTAAGAGTTTTTTAGTTGAATCCCTGGTGTTTTCCAGATATATAATCATATCATCTGCAAAAAGTGAAAGTTTAATCTCTTCTGTTCCTATATGGATACCCTTAATCACCTTTTCTTCCTGAATTGCAATAGCTAGAACTTCCATTACAATGTTAAATAGCAATAGGGACAATGGGCAACCTTGCCCTGGTTCCTGATCTGAGTGGAAATGATTTCAATTTAACTCCATTGATTACAATATTGGCTGTGGGTTTACTATAGATGGCCTCTATCAACTTGAGAAATGTCCCCTCTATACCAATTTTCTTAAGTGTTCTCTGATCATGAAGGGATGCTGGATATTATCAAAAGCTTTTTCTGTATCAATTTTTTTTTTTTGAGGCAGAGCCTCAAGCTGTCCCCCTGGGTAGAGTGCTCAAGTGAGTCTCCTGCCTCCGCCTCCCAGGTAGCTGGGACCACAGGTGCCCACCACCATGCCTGGCTATTTTTTGGTTGCAGCCATTATTGTTGTTTGGTGGGCCAGGGCTGGATTCGAACCCGCCACCTTAGGTGTATGTGGCTGGCACCTTAGCCACTTGAGCCACAGGTGCCAAGCCCCTATGTTACTTTTGTGGGTCTAACTAACCAGTAAGCTCTTGAAGCCCAAAAGTATACCTTATACAGCCTCTACTTTTGAATGTTGGCGGTTCCAAGTCCAAACCTGGACTCTCTTACATTGGCTTATGAAGGAACACTGAGCTGTCACATGGTGCTGAGCCTGCAAGTCAACAGGTCCCTATTGGTGACATTGCTCCCATCTAAATAGCAGGCTCTGCACAACTATTTGGATGTTTTTATATGCTATTCATAAAAAGATGAACAGAGACCTGCCAGAAAAATAAAATTGACAGCACTAATGGTAAACATATATGTCTCATGATTACAAGACCAACATCAGGTGGGCTAAAACTTGTTTTTCTATCTCTAAAATGTACTTTTTGTCTTTAAAATGCTCAAGAATGACACAAGACAATGCCAAGCGCTCTCCAATGGTAGATCAATGTCATCCATATCATTGGAGCCTCAGGGGGAGGTCATGGGCACTGTGCAAATTATTGAATTGTCACCGGGCCCACATCCATGCTCCCGGGAGGGGAAGAGTCCAACAGCTAAAATCTCTGGGAGGTGAAGTTCAGTGTTTATTCCCAATATCAACTGAAATCTGGCCCTAAAGTTTATAACCCGACCCAGGAGAATCTGGAAGAGTCAAGGGATGGCAGTAGGGACAGGAACTAAACTGCTTGGGTTTTGTCCCAGCTCTGCTACATGCTGTATAGCACCAGACATGTGGTTTACCCACTCGTGACTTATTTTCCTCTGCCACAGATGGGATTATAGTAACAGTACTTGCCTTATACAGTTGTTTGAAGCTGTGATGAGCCAGTGCAGCCGAGCAGATTAGAGGGAAGTTAGTGCTCATCAAGTGTTAGTACCCACAGGCCTGAACCCCTCCTACTTCCCAGAGAGGACTTACCCAGGCCCAGGTTGGAGATGGTCTCCAGGTCTGTGAAGCTGCTCGCTTCAAGGATGGCCTGGGGCAGTCTGAGCGTGAAGGGCAGTAAATCTCTGTGAAGACACGAGGGGTCAGAGGTCATGTCTGGGGAGGGGCCATGGTGTTCATTTCTCAGCTAATCCCCAAACCTGTAGCCCATAAAGGAAGAACCCTGGCAATCCCACTGGTTGCTGGGGTGTCCATGCAGCCTGGGAACTTCCCTGGAGCCGAGGGAACATCCTGGCAGGCCTAGGTCCCGGGCCAGTGTTAGAGACCCAGGGACGTAGGGGACTCAGCTCAGGAGTGGGGAGGGTCACCCTTCTCCTTGGTCTTCCTGGCCTGCTGAGCCAGGCAGCCCCTGAGGAGCGCATAGGCAGCCAACTAGTTGAGCTTTCAGTGGGGTGGGAACTGTTCAGGACTCCCTGCTCCCTCTAGAGAACTTCCAGAAAGGATTCAGATAGATGGAGAAACTGAGGCTTGGAGAGATAAGGGGCTATTTCCAGGCCATACAATGGGTGGAGGGCAGAGTGCACTGAGCCCAGGCCTCCTGGCTTCCAGCCTTGGGCTGTTTCACAGGGTCAGGAAGGGTATATGGCACTGCTGATGCCCCAGGACAGTGGTCCCAATTCTCTATTTCACCCTGGCACTGAAGGCCCGGACATCCCTTTCTAGCCTCATCTCCAGCTTATTCCACCACCTCCCAGGGCCACACCTCCCCAGGGTCTTTGTGGTTCTACCGTCTGTACCTCATCTTTTCCCTGGGGACACTAAGCTAGGAGCCCTGGGAGCTCTGGGGGCCAGGGTGGCCTTCCAGATCTTGGCCCCCACAGTGCTTAGCACATGCCATGGGGCTCAAAGGGCATTTTCCAGTGGACCTAGGCAAACCCAAGAGCTGCACTGGAGGGAGAGCAGAGCAGAGGAAATACTGCCTGGCATGGGGCTGGCAGGGGCTCCCCAACCACCTCCCCACCTGTTGAGGGCCCTCTGCCCAGCGCTGTTGGCTTCTGTGGCTTCCCACCTATTCTCGCTCCCACTTTGGGAAGTACTTTCATGCAGGGAGGATACTTCTGTTTATGGATGGGCAGGATGGAGTAGGCCATGGCATAGGTTCTGGGCCTTTTCTTGAGGTCCTGAGGATGCCCTTGGGCTCCTCCATAGACGCATGGGCTGCAGGCTAGCCAGAAGGTCTCTGTATCTTCTTCATTGTCATGTGATGCTCCTGTGAGCCCACAGCCTTTTGATGGCCATATTGGACAGGCCCTCAGCAGTCTGCCACCATCTCAGGCCCTGTCCTGCACTACCCTCCCCATATCTAATTTTTAAAGATGTCAACATCCATCCTTGAGGTGCTTCAGTTTCCCTGGTTGACTGGCCTGTCAGTGGGGTTTCCAGTGGTGGCTCTGTCACTGTGTGTATGTATCACTATGGCCATAGAGCTTGCTCAGCTCATCTGTGCCCACCCTCCCTATCCTGCCCACTGACAATCTCCTGACTCTCTGTCGCTCCCCTCAGTAAACTGCGTGGGATTCTGCAGTGGCAGCTGTGATCACGCCCAGACTCAAACCCTGGCTCCCACGGCTTCCCCAGTCTGGTCTTTGCTCTGCCTCTCCAGCTCATTTCCCACATCTGCCCCTGCAGAGCTTTCCCCTGCACTCAGGGGCCTCCCCATGGCCTTCCAAAATACTACGCTCATTTTCCTACAGCCCCTTTATCCCCACTGCCCACGTCTACTCAGATTTTACACATCCTTTGAGGCCACAGCATGGATCTCTTCTTCCTCCATGACCTGGTATTCAAAGGCTACCCCGCCTCTTTCTCCCCACACACTACCCAATGCACTGCTCCCCGGGGGGCTGCCTCTTCCCAGCCAAGGAAAAGCGCACACAGGATGTGGGTGTTGATTGAGCATCTACCACGTGCTGGGTGCTGGTCGCGGTGTTTTACAGAACTTACATCAAAAGATATTACTACTATATTACATCACAGCAGTCCTAACGGTAGGCATTGGTACCTCTGTTTTATAGGTGACACAGGCTCAGAGAGGTCAGGGACTTGCCAGAGATCACCCAGCCAGTAGTAACTTTCTGATAGAAACACTGACACATTTAAAAATCCATACTGATATATATATTGATTCTGTACAGGGCAATTCCTTTAACTTGCACCTTTCTTTGAGAGAAAAGGAACTATCATGCATTGAGTGCTATCAATCAAGCACCAAGAACTTAACCTATGTTATTCCACCCAGTCCTTGTGACACCCTTCTGATGTGGGCACTACTATCATCTTCATTTTAAAAAATGTTAAATTTTGTTGAATTAGTAAAGAAGCACCTGGCTTGGCACCTTTAGCTCAGTGGCTAGGGCGCTGGCCACATAACACTGGGGCTGGCAGGCCAAACAACAATGTCAACAACAATAACAACAACAAAAATAGCCGGGCATTGTGGTGGGCGCCTGTAGCCCCAGCTACTTGGGAGGCTGAGGCAAGAGAATTGTTTAAGCCCAAGAGCTTGAGGTTGCTGTGAGCTGTGACGCCATGGCACTCTACCAAGGGTGACATAGTGAGACTGTCTCAAAAAAAAAGAAAAGAAAACAAACATCTATTCACTGTAGCAAAGTCAAACAATACAAAAAGTGCTTGAAATAAAATGTGCATGAAGGGGCTCCCTCTTCAGAGGATCCTACTGTAAACCCACTGGGGAGCGACCTGCCTGGCTCTTCTTCATCCACACACAAACAGGCACATACATGTGCACACACATGCCCATGCACAAACACACTTGCAGAGACATGCAAGTACTCACATATGCATGTGCACATACACGTACATTTACATGCATGCACCACAAGCACTTGTGCACACATGCACACACATACACATACATGTGCACACATGCGCACACACTCCAAAGATTTAAAAAAAAAAATGGTACTATGTTCCGTACTGTTCTGCAGCTTGATCCCTTCACTTAACAAGAAGGCTATCTATATACACGTAGGGAGCAGTTCCACAAATCCATACATCTATACTGATCTCTTCCTTTTTCTATGCTGCAGAGTATTCCACGGGATGACCTTCATTTATTTTTCTTCTTTTCATGAAAATTCAAGCTGTTTTTTCCCATAATGCTAACACAAACAGAGCTCACCCAGTGCCCAGGCACTGCTGTAAGCACTTTATGCATATTAGCTCTTCAAATCCTCTCTCCAGCCCTGTGAAGGAGGTACTTTCCTTATACCCATCTCATAGCTGAGAAAACTGAGGCACAGAGAGACTAAGAGGCTTGGCCCCATTCCATAGTTTACAAGTGACAATGCCTAAATTCGAATGCAGGCAGACCGGCTCCAGGGTTAGGGCTCTTAATATCTACTCACTTTTGGCAAAAAATTATTTCCAAATTGCCACAGGATCAAACTATGCTGCAAAGAACAACTGTAGCACATACTCTTTCTGCCCTCAAGCTAGTACTTCTACTGATAGATTCCTAGGTATGAGTCTGCTGGGCCACAAGGTATATATTTTTTGAGAAATAACAGAATTGGCCAAACAGACCCTCTTTGCCCAGACTTGCACCCATTCACACTCCAACAATGCCTGTGGGGCTCAAAAGCTCACGCAGCAGCTTGCTCCTCCTAGTTCTAAAAACACAATGACCAACACCCTGGCCCTCTTCCTCTCCTTCAGTGTATCTCAGTGGTGCCTACAAAGGTGCTCACCCACAAAGGCAGAACCCAGACAAATCACCTAGTTTGGGGTTAGGGTGGCAAGCCTTCCACCTTGATAAAATGAGCAAGTGCCTAAATAAGATGAGCAAGATGCAGAGAGGGAGAAGGTAGAGGTCTGAAGCCAGTGGTACATATGTGGCTATTCACACCCAAAGGCCGAGTCCTTGAGGAAATGCCAGGAAATGCCAGGAAAGACCTGCTGGTGGAGTGCAGAGGTGGTGGGGCCTCCACATGAACACATACTGACAACCAAAAAGCAAGAGAGAGTTGTGAGGTCCACTGGGTCCCCAACACACACCCATATTCTGCAGAATTAGGGAACTTCTAAAAGTGCAGATTGCTAGATTGCTCACGGGTACCCAGCATCAAGTGCTGAGATTGGCTGAGAATTCACATTTTAAAGTAGCTCTCAAGGGGATCCTGATGGATGCAGGTTTGAATGGGGATCAGGGCCCCTGAAGTCAGGGCTATTACAAAATATTATCATGAAGTAATCTTCCAGAGGGGTATCTGTGTAAAGAGTATTTACAACAATAGAGATTTTAAAAATGGGAATTTTAGAATAAATGTTCCAACATTATCCCCCATACTCTGTACACCTCCTAATGTGCCAGTGCCCCTCTCCAGAGGCCTCTGTTCAGGCCGGCGCTTTGCAAACTTTTTTGATCATAACTGTCAGTGAGAAACACTTCTGACATCATAAAGCGTGTACACACACACAACTAAAACTTCAGCAAAACCAAACTGATTCCATGAGACACATTCTGATATTTTCTAGTCCTATTGACTTTATTTATTTATAAAAAATAAGTGGTTGGTGGGGGTCCTAACCACCTATTTTCATTGAATTCAGTTCAATTCCCACACTGATTACCTGGAATTAGGATCAGGCTCCGCAGACTTCAGGGTTCCGTTCCCCAAGATGGCCTCCACCTCGGGAACAGTTGCAAGTCCCAGGCCACTAGTACTTCTGACTGGCCAGCCATAAATCAGAGGCCCCCAGGCTCGATGACAACAGGTTCTCCAAGGGCAAAGAAGAGTGCCCTCCTTTTGTACCTCCTCCTCCAGGAAAGGAGGGTGGCTGCTTAGTCACAACATTGGGCACACCCGAGGGACAGCGGGGGAGGCACAGGTGGCCCCTCCCTTCCTTCCTCATTTTGGGCAATGACACCCACTTCTTGAAGTCAATGACTCCCATACCCAGGGCTGTGCTGAGGATCCCCCATGATCCTTGCAAGGAGTGGAGCAGAGCGGCTGGCACCAAGTAACTGCTCAAGGAATGATCAAGTGTGTTCATCCTGACATGATCCTCCTGACACCCAAGACTGAGACTACTGGCATCTCTCCACCCTCCCCCAGCCACCCCTCAAGTGTCTCACCCCACTATTTTTGGTTCTCCCAGGCACTACCAGCAGCAGAAACCTCCCAGGGCCCAGATGGGTGCATGACTCCTAGCTGGTCTCCACTCTCCCCTGGCTTAAATACCTTCACCTGCTGTGCTTACCCTGCCCTGCTAAAGAGCAGCCTAACTATCAGCAACAGGCTCACAGCACTGGCAGAAGGAAGTCTCTGCAACTCCTAGGGATGGTGTTTGAGGCCCTCTGAACATCTCACCTCCCATTCATGTATTCAGTTTGACCCATGAAACCACTCCTGAGGCTGCCTATAGCTTTCCCACTGCACATACTGTTCCCTGTGCCTAGAATTCCCTTCCTACCCTTCTTTGCCTGGTCCCCAATGTCACCTATTCCATAAAGAGGCCTTTGTGTCCCCCATATGCAGAGGGAGAGGCTGGCCAGCGAGCAGTACAGGCATCCTCTCAGCTCCAGACCCGGGCAGACCCAGCTGGGGCTTGAGATCAGACACACCTGGGTTCTAATGTGGCTCAGAACTGAGCTGTGCAACTCAGGGCAGGTCACACCGCAGCCTTCATTTCTTCATTTAGAACAGCAACAAGAACATGCTTGATCATTTCTCAAGCACTTACTTTGTGATAGCTGCTCTGCTCAGCCCCTTCCAGGGGTCACAGGCTCTGAAGCTCAGTACATCCTGGAGTGGGGTCATAATCTGGGGTCATTAGTCTCCTGAAGTGGGTCTGCAGGTAATAATACCTTCTCTAAAAGTATTATTATTGTAGGGGTTAGAAAGGACTCTCCAGGTGGTGCCAGCAACAAAGTCTGACTCAACACAGACGCCCAATGCATGGCAGCTAATTGTAGCAGTTGTTGCTGACACCTCACCCCAACCAGATCCCTTTACTTGTCTGCATACCCACTGTCCCTCAGGGACTTGTCACAAATGTGTAGGAGTACCCCCAGGTCTACTTTAGGTTATAGAGCTGCCCACAGGCCCAGGCTAGGCAGGGATGGCCCTGAAATCAAACCTCATGGGACTCCTGTCCTACTTTCTCCTCTCTTGGTGCTTTCTCCTTGGGGACATGCCCTAATCATCCCTTACAGACCCTAGAAGCATGTCCCTAAAAGATCCTTAGCTCAGCAGTAAGTATCAATACCCTGAAAGCAGTTTTCAAACATTGGTCTGCAGATGGGCTGGCTCCTTATAAAGGGAAATTCCTGTGGCCCATCCCAGACCACAGAGGCAGGATCTCCTGGGTGAGTCCCAGGAGTCTGTGTTTTTAACCAGCTCACTGGTGACTATAGAACCCAGCCAGGTGTGGAAACCCTCCCTATAATCCTCATGCCAGTCCACCATCCAGCCTCGAGCATGAGGGTTTGCATTAGAAATGGGGTGAGTGCCTTGAAGCAGAACCTTTCTCTTTTATTGCATTTCTGGGGGCAGAGGCTGTCTCTTTAATGTGTTCTCTTATTCCATCCTCCAGAATCAATATACTTAATCTTATCATTCCCATTTTACAGAGGAAGAAGCTGAGGCTCAGAGAGATTAAGTAACCAACTCAAGTTCTTGATCATTCTGGGCTGGGCAATTATGTCATCATCCAGTCATTCATTCACTCACAGCACCCAGCATGCACCAAACACTATGCCAGGTCCCTTCTGCTAAAGTGAGAACTTTTCAGAACAGGAAAGGAAAGGGCCTGTCCCCCTGAGAGCCTGACATGTTGTAACATACCCAGGGGCCTCTGCTGGCCCTTGAGGGATGTACTAGAGGGCATGAGAATTATAGCAGGATGCACTCAGCGAGGCAGCTATAGCAAAGAGCATGGACTAGTTTGAAGGTCTACTCATCCATTTACTGCTGTGCAAGTTACTTCTCTCCCTCTTAGTATCCTTATCTGTAAAATGGTGATAACAACAGCACTTACCTCCAGAAATTGTTTGCAAGATTTAAAAAGATAATAGGTAAAAAAGCCCCTAGCACAGTGGCAGCCGTTAGCATCAACTGTTATTATCAGTGGCACTTTTCAGCTCACTTCAGGATCCCAACACATCCTGCCCAATCTCTCTGACCAGCCCTTGTCAAGGTCCTGTAACTTAAACCATGGGCTTATGACAGTAAAATGTATTTTTAAATTCTTATGATCTGAAACCAGTTATGAATAAAGAGTCAGTTCTGAGGGTGGTTACCAGACACCTGCTCCACCCAGCAGCTGCCTGATAACCACACCTCCCTCTCATGAAGGAGGATCAGCTCCTCCTGCTGCTTCTACAGGAAGTTCCTTCTATAACCCCCACAGTGAGCCCAGATCAGGTCCAAGCTGTCCTTGACACTAAGCAGTGAGCCAGAGGGGCAGGTGGGGATGAGGGAAAGGCTCTTGCCAGAAGCTCTATGGGAGCATCAGAGCTAACACACTCCTTAGTGGTTACCAGAGCTAAGCCAGGGGATTTCCCCTCTCTGCATCCTCTGGGGCTTCCCTAGGACAGATGACCTCCAGCAGGCCCGGTCTACTCACCTACTGACACAGTAGAATGCAACCAGTCTGAAGATGTCCTCAAACACAAGAACTGAGCCTTCCAGGTACAATACTGAGGAGAGATGAGAAAGGCCTTGGGTGAATATCCCTCCAAAGACAAGCATGGAAGGAGGTGTCAGCTCCCCAAGGGTGAGGTAGGAGGGTGTCTGTCATGTCCATCATGGGTCCCAGCACCTACCACAGTGCCTGGCCCCTGTGGCCTCAGCTGGGGATGGGATCTTGGGCAAATGCTTTGATCCTCAACCTTGCCAGAGCTGTAAAATGTCAGGGCTTTCCTGCCGTTGGGGTGCTGTGAGCTTGCCAGATTAGCTTCTGATAGGCATTGGGGATCCAGATGAAAGGCCAGCAGCCCCACTCTAATGCCCTGGGCATGTCAGCTGCCAGCTGGAATGGACGTCTATGCTGTTAATCCACTGAGAGTCAGGAGATTATGTATTATAATTTCTGGTGTTAATTAATACACACTCATCATTGTTGTCAAAATAACACGGAAGATTCTAGACTGTAATAGCAGAATTAAACATTTAATGTATCAGGACCATCCCAAGGAATAGTCTTACAGCTCGACAATGCTAGGGACAACGATGGCCCAGCAGGAGGGATGTTGCCCAGATCTGCCTGCCTATGATGGTACCACTTCACTCCAGCCTGGGCACAGAGTGAAATCCTATCTCTCAAAAAAATTTTACACTCATCTATTTATGGCAAAGAGATAGTTTTTCCTTGGTATTGATAAACAATTTTAAAAGACAGCTTAAAGAAAAATATTAACTAGACTATGTATGCCAGATACTTGGAGGATGCCTACAAATGACTTAAGTGTGAGAAACACCACGCTGTGAATTCATAGGTGGAGGTGGCTTCAGGTGGCACAGCGCCACCTAGCATCACACCCATATGTGGCTGACTCCCCACAAGGGGGAGCACAGGTTGTGGCCAAGGGAGCCTGGGGCCAAAATCCTGCAGCACTGAGGGGAGATGGGACCACACTCCCCACACCCGGTAAGATGGAAGCCAAAGACCCTTTTCACGAATCCCTCGAGCAGGATTAGGGGTAAAGCACACAGAAAGCCCAGCCTAGGATACTGGGCACACCCAATAATTAGCAGTTTCTCCTCATCATTGAGATGCCGCCCAACCTTTTCAGAACACAGATAAAATCTTGACAAGGGTCAGCCACTCTCCCTTCCATGCCCCCTGCCCCCACACTTTACATAAAGGCCTGCACCCCCATCCTAAAACAGCATAGTCATATGACTTTAGATCCACTCTACCAAGCAGGTCAGCTTGGTGTATCAGCTCCCTGGGTGCAGGGACCAGAACCCATTTGCTTTTGGAACCCAGGCCCCAGTGTAGTTCTCTCTCTTCTTCTTTTTTTTTTTGAGACACTCTGGTGTCATAGTTCACAGAAACCTCAAACTCTTGGGCTCAAGCAATCCTCTTGCCTCAGTCTCTCAAGTAGCTGGGATTATAGGCGCCTTCCACAGCACCCAGCTAGTTTTTCTATTTTTAGTAGAGACTGGGTCTTGGTCTTGCTCTGGCTGGTCTCTTAACTCCTCAGCCCAAACAATCCACCTGTCTTGGCCTCCCTAAGTGCTAGGATTATAGGCACAAGCTACTGAATTCAGCCCCCAGTGTAGTTCTCTTTTTTTTTTTTTTGAGACAGAGCCTCAAGCTGTCCCCCTGGGTAGAGTGCCGTGGCATTACAGCTCACAGCAACCTCCAACTCCTGGGCTCAAGCGAGTCTCTTGCCTCCGCCTCCCAAGTAGCTGGGACCACAG
>CAUYTI010070773.1:0-48183 GCA_963575145.1 Galago senegalensis | reverse complement strand
GTGGTGGGTTTGAATCCAGCCCGGATCCACCAAACAACAATGATGGCTGCAACCAAAAAATAGCCTGGTGTTGTGGCGGGCACCTGTAGTCCCAGCTACTTGGGAGGCCGAGGCAGGAGACTCTCTTGAGCCCAGGAGTTGGAGGTTGCTGTGAGCTGTGATGCCACGGCACTCTACCCAGGGGGACAGCTTGAGGCTCTGTCTCAAAAAAAAAAATAGGCTATGTGTGCCAAAATAAATTTTTTAAAAATCCATTGGGGGTGGCTCGGCGCCTGTAGCTCAGTGGCTAGGGTGCTGGCCACATACACGGGACCTAGCAGGTTTGAACCCAGCTCAGGCCTGCCAACAACGACAGCTACAACCAAACAATAGCCAGACATTTTGGCAGGCACCTGTAGTCCCAGCTACTCGGGAGGCTGGGGCAGGAGAATTGCATAAGCCCAAGAGTTTGAGATTGCTATGAGCTGTGACACTACAGCACTCTACTGAGGGCAACATAATGAGACTCTGTCTCAAAAAAAAAAAAAATAGCTGGGCATTGTAGTGAGCCGGTATCTCCAAATGCCATCACATGGAGGATTAGGGTTTCAATATGTGAATGTTGGAGAACACTAACATTCAGTCCACAACAAGTGTGACTGTAGTCTGGTCAAGGTAGCCCCCACCTGTGTCTTAGCTCTCTGGGAGGCCAAGGCAAGAGAATCACTTGAGTCCAGGAGTTTAAGACCAGCCTTAGCAAGAATGAGACCTCAAAATAGAAAACATAAGCCTGTACCCCCATAGTCCCTGCTACTAAGGAGGCTGAGGCAGGAGGATTGCCTCAGTCTCAGAGTCTGAGGTTGCAGTCAGCTATAATGACACAGTACACACTAGTCCAGGAAACAGAGCGGGACTCTCTCTCTCAACAACAACAACAAAAAAAAGTGTTATTAATGTTTTAGGGTAATGTTAGGCCAGGAATCCAGGAAGATTCAAAACCTCTTTTTGTTTAAGCTATCCCTAAGTTTGGGGAACAATGCCAAAACAAAGCAGATAATCTATTACTGATTAAAGCTTTGAAGTCTCAATCCCCACGCAAAGCTCTGGAAAGGGAAGCAGTTAGCACAGGAGAACGAGTGCTAACCGAATGGTCTACAACAGATGTCAGCAAACCATAGCCTGTGACCCATGAATGGCTTTTAGCATTTCATATGGTTGGGAAAAAATCAAAAGAGGGATATTCTGTGATATTTGAAAATTACATGAAATTCAAATTTCAGTGTCCTGACCCATAGCTTTATTTGAACACAACCCCTGTTGTTCGTTTACATGTTGTCAGTGGCTACTTTTGTGCTCCTTTGGCAAAGTGGAGGAGTTGCAACAGAGTCTTAAATATTTATATGGCTCTTCAGAGGAAAAAGTTGATCTATTTCTTATATACAAACAAAGCTGGCCAATGGCTTTGCCTAACCGCAAGTGCAAATCTTGGCTAAAAATACCATTTTAAAAGCTACAGAGCCACCCAATAACACTAGAAGAAAGGGATCCAGAGACAGAGAGTATTTACCCCTAAGGCTTAGCATGAGCTGGTTTAGAGATTGTGTACCTCGAGTTTTCCAATGCCAGACCAACCTGGCTGTTGTAAGGAAGAACCAAGAGAGAGAGACATCTAGCCTTACTGGAGGATAAAAGAGGAAGGGAGCGGCACTGTAATTTGCTGTTGAAAGTTCAACCCCTATAAAATACAGCCCAGGGTCCTGGAACTGGGCCAATATACGTGCAGAGTAATCTTCTTAGCTGGACTTGGTGACTCACACCTATAATCCTAGCACTTTGGGAGGCTGAATTGGGTAGATTGCTTAAGCTCAGGAATTTGAGACCAGCCTGAGCAAGAGTGAGACCCTGTCTCTACTAAAAATAGAAAAAAATTAGCCGGGTATTGTGGTAGGCACCTATAGTCCCAGCTACTCAGGAGCCTGAGGCAGGAGGATCCTTTAAACCCGGGAGTTTGAGGTTGCTGTGAGCTAAGCTGATGCCACTGCACTCTAGCCCAGGCAACAGAGTAAGACTCTGTCTCAAAAAAAAAAAAAAAAAAAAGAAAGGAAGAAAGTTATTGGGCAGCACCTGTGGCTCAGTGAGGAGGGCGCTGGCCCCATATACCAAGGGTGGCAGGTTCAAACCTGGCCCCGGTCAAACTGCAACAAAAAATAGCTGGGCATTGTGGCAGGCGCCTAGTCCCAGCTACTTGGAAGGCTGAGGCAAGAGAATTGCCTAAGCCCAGGAGCTGGAGGTTGCTGTGAGCTGTGACATCATAGTACTCTACCGAGGGCAAAAAAGTAAGACTCTGTCTCTTAAAAAGAAAGAAAGAAAGAAAGAAAGTTATCTTCTTTTAAGCCTCCAACCCTGGATTGACACTTATCCCTGAAGTCAAAGCAGGAATGGGAGGTGAGAATGGTACCCTTTCTAGGGTTTAACATTCATCAGTGAAAATTCCTGGCATTATTTCCTGTCATGCCACTTCCTTTATTTCTAACCTGTTTGTGTTTTGTTTTCTCCCTTTGCCACCCTCCCATCCCCGCCCCTGACACACAAAGGTGATTTTAAAGGATGTGGACTCACTTCTCTATGTGGACACCGATGTTCTCTTTCTAAGACCTGTTGATGACATCTGGAAGCTTCTGAGACAATTTAATTCCACCCAGCTCGCAGCCATGGCTCCTGAGCACGAAACCCCCAAGATTGGCTGGTACAGCCGCTTTGCCAGGCATCCTTTCTATGGCTCTGCGGGCCTTAATTCAGGAGTCATGTTAATGAATTTAACTCGTATAAGAAGTGCCCAGTTCAAGGTAATGAAGTGCTTTAAGAGTCTTTGTTTAAAGATCGGAGTTAGTCTTCTCAATGACACTCACTTAGAGTGTCATTATGCTGAGTTTGGAAATAGGTGGCCTGTAGGTGAGGACAGAAGGAGCCAGAGAAATGTATTTGGAAACTTATGAAATATTTGTTTGTTCAGGAAAAGCCTAGAGGGCTATAGAGTTTAAAGCTTCAGCAGAGTTGCCATTCAGGGATGTTATATTGAAACCCTGAATTTCATATATTTTAACTCTGTGTATACCCAAGGCTTTAAAGATCACGTAAAATTTCGTGGAATGATCCTGTGCACACACACACACAAATATTTGTACAAGTGTATGCATGCTTTCTTCTTTATCCTAGCAAAAAACTACAAAGAACTTAAGTGAACATCAGTAGAGAACTAGCCAAAAAAAAGGATCTATTCTTTATAGATCCTCCTAATCTATAAATTAGATACTAAGATCTCTAAGAAATAAGAAGTGAAAAAAATTTAAATACAGCACATCATGATACTGTAGAATGTGATAGCATTTTTGCCTTCGAAATTTCTGAAAGAATACCAAAGCGAGTGTTGACTGTTTGTTGTGGGTGCTTCTGGGGAAAGTGGGAATGAGTTATACGAAAGGAATATTATTTTACTTTTTTATTTTCTATCATGTATGTGCTGTTTGAATGTTTAGTCTGTGAATGTGTTGCTTTTCTACTAAATTTAAATCATTCTTTTAAGATAAGGAAAGATGTTTTTCCTTAAGATACCTGAATTCTGCTGTCTGTATTTTGTTTCTTCACTTAACAGACAGGAAATAAGCCTAAGAAAGAAGCTCAATTTCAGGCCTGGTTCTCTGAGTCAGAACCACAGGCCCTAATCCCAGTTCTTGGTCCATCTAGTGCATCTGGCAAAACACTACAATTGCCAGCCCTAATTTTGTGGTGTCCTATGCCCTGGGGATCTCAGGACCCCTCCTTCTTTGCTTCATTCCACTGTCCCTCTACATTGTTTCTCAGTGGACAAGACGTATTTGCTTTGCTTCAGGTGTTCTGATGGTTTTCTCTTTTCCAGAACAGCATGATTCCAACGGGCTTGGCTTGGGAGGACATGTTGTACCCTCTGTACCAGAAGTACAAGAATGCCATCACGTGGGGAGACCAGGATTTATTAAATATTATTTTTTATTTCAATCCAGGTAGGTTCTCTTTGGAGAATGCCATTTGTGTAGGCAGGCGCCTTGCTTGCCCCCCAGAGCACATTCCAGGGCCTAGTTGCTATTGAGTAGGCCTGGATTGTGCACAGAGGAGCCTGTGTTCCCCTGGGAAGTTCACCCTTTCATCCAGCACCCCGGGTATCTGACGGAGGTGGGTACTTGTGCTGCTGACACAAAAGGCCAATGTTTGAAACCTCCAACGCTGGACTCCATGTTTAGAGGATATCTTTCAGATTTTGTTACACCATTCTTCTAAGAAGTATAGTCAAAATTGATGTGAGCCCCCACAACTATGCTTGACTAGCTTTGACTTAAAAAAAAAATTGATGTGAGGCACAAACTACATGAAGAAAATACATTTTTCTTTTTCTTTTAAGACAGAGTCTCACTCTTCACCTAGGCTAGAGTGCCCATAGCCTCAGCCTAGCTACTGTCCTACTTCAGTCTCCCAAGTAGCTGGGATTATAGGCACTCACCATGATGCCCAGCTAGTTTTTCTATTTTTAATGGAGATGGGGCCTCACTCTTGTTTAAGCTGGTCTCGAAACCCTGAGCTCAAGACATCCTCACACCTTGATCTCCCAGAGTGCTAGGATTATAGGCCTGAGCCACTGCACCCAGCCTGCATGAAAATATTATAGTCTAGGCAGGAGACCCTTCATAGCCTGAACAGTTACTAGATTATAGAGAATCGACTCTTAGGGTCCTTAAGTTCTAGGACTTGTGGGGGTTAAAAGCCTAGAATGAAGACTCAAATCCCCAAATCCTTTTTCCCCCTCCCAATCTGGGACAAAAAAATTTCATCTCATTAAGTCAGTGATTTTGTGGGATGAAGTCAAGAGGAAAAGGAGATGGAAACTTCTGGTTTATATTTTTGTATTAACACCTAAAGCTAATCAAATTTCTTTTTTTTCCCTCTTCTTTGTTAAAACCTTATTGATCATATCACTACCAATCAAAACCATGTTTTCTTCTTGAGAAAGATCTTTGGAGGGTGAAAGATGAGAAAAGCAATCGTTGGCCAGGCAAGGTGGCTCACACTTATAATCCTAGCACTCTGGGAGGCCCGAAGCCTGCAGATCACTTGAGCTCAGGAGTTGGAGACCAGCCTGAGCAAGAGTGACACTTTGTCTCAACTAAAAATGAAAAACTGAGGCAAGAGGATCACTTGAGCCTAAGAGTTTGAGGTTCCTGTGGGTTACGATACCATGGCTCTTTATTGAAGGTGAAAAAGTGAGACTCTGTCTCAAAAAAAAAAAAAGTTCTGGCATAAAACCTCATTATATATGTCTTTAGGTCAAAAAAGTTCAAATTCTGGAAAAGAAAAAAAAAGCAGGTTAATACAGAGTTTCTAGGAGAGACTCCCAATACTAATTCAGTAGAGAAAGGGAAAACTTTTTTTCAAAAAATTTCAGATTAGTATGAGGGTACAACCATTATAATGTTTGCCTTTGTTAGGTGGGTCCCTGTTGTAGTTGTGTGCCACACTTAGGAGTTGTGCCATTTACAAGGAAGGGAATATCTTGGCTGTTCACTTGTTGCATGTTGTAACCCATTTCCCTCTGACAATAACAGGAAATTTAGTCTGCACCTCCTCCTTTTCCTTCTTAAGCTGATTTCATTTTTTTTTCTAGGTATAAGTGTATTGGTTAGGACTCTTGGCTAGAGTGAAACCCAAAGGATACTTTTTAAATAAGCAAAGTGGGGGACCTAGGTGAGATTTACTTTTTCCCTGTCTTTGAAGATTGTCATTCTCTGCTCCTCTGGCCTCAGAACCAAGTAACCAAGATTTCATGCTACAGCCCCACAGAAAGCCTAACTTCATCCCAATTCCAAATTTCAAGGAGAGAAATCACATGGCTACTATCAGATCAGTTCTGATCAGAAATCAGACCAGCTAGGCCAGAAGCATGGACCTACAGAATAATGGCTGCCATTTATTATTGACTTAGTGGCAGGTGGCATTCTAAGCATTATCTTACTTGATCCTCAAAAAACACTGAGCATATAATCCCTGTTTTACAGATAAAGATACCAGTGGGAAAAGAGTTAAATAACTTGCAGTACAGCTAATGAATCTCAGAGCAGGGATTCAAAACTAGGCAACTCTAACTCCAGCCCAAATGGTGTAGAAGGAACCTTCTGCAGGGGGGATCCTAGAGTAGCTCAACGAAGTACCTTTTTGCTACGTTATTATTTCTTTGCTTTAAATATTGCATTTTCCTGGTGTAAATTCCTGTGTCCATATTCCCGAACTACGGAATTCACACAGCTGCCTCCCCAGAAATCCTCTTGGTCTGTTGCAGATTGTTTGAGGTGAATAAATAATACCCAAAGGCAGTTGTAAGCAGCTTTGCAATTGGACACGATCCCCTTGTCTTTAATTGGAGCTGAAACCAACTGAGTTTAATTGCTTCTGCACTGACCGTCCTAGATTCATTGAGGAAAAAGGATATTGTCAAGTAATTACCAAGTTGTTCATTCCACATCCTGGTTCTGAGCAGTAGCCAGCAAATAACCAAATTTTCTGATTTTAGATCAGCAAGTGCTAGGTTAAATCCCTGACTGTTCTTTGTGAGGCCTGCATTTGATCTTCCTGTTTCACACTTTACCCAAGTACTTCATTGGACGCTAAATCCTTAAAACTGAAATTCAGCAATACCCATCACATTGTAAGGTGTCTCTGCATTTATATTGATTGTGAACACTTTCTGTGAACCAGACCAAACTATACTTGAAAAGAAGAGTCATTCCCTTAATCCCTGGAAGGAGAAAGGGAGACAGATCGGCTGTGACTCTGGAGATAAAGATGTTTATTGTTAAGGTTCTTTGGGTTGCCATGGGTGAAGCGCTGTGCATAAAGCCCGTAGTGCTTGTCTGGAATGTTGTTATTATTATAGCCTCCTGTAGCCAGTAACGCTGCTTTTTAAACTGTGTTTAAAAGTCATTAGCTGGGGGAGTGGGGGTCTGTGGCTCAAAAAGGAGGTGGCGGGTTCAAACCCAACCTCCAGTTCTTGGGCTAGGGTGATGCTCTTGCCTTAGCCTCCCAAGCAGCTGGGACGACAGCCATCTGCCACAACACCCAGTTATTTTTTGGTTGCAGTTGTCATTGTCGTTTAGCAGGCCCATACCAGGCTCAAACCCGCCAACCTCAGTGTATGTGGCCAGTGCCCTACTCACTGACCTATGGGCACCAAGCCAAGACCCTATATCTTGAAAGAAAAAAAAGAAAGAAAGAAAGAACGGGGAAAAAAAAAGAAAATAGAGCAAGCCATGTATAGAGGACAAGGTAAGACAACCAGCCAGAGCAGAAGCATTAAAATTCTGCCGAAGGGGAGAGAGAAGAGCTGAAATGCCTTAGACGTGTAGTATGAGTTGAGTGTGCGATACTAGAGGAGTAGCAGAGATTCACAGGGTCCACAGGAAACAGGAGTCATTGTCACAGGGACAAGTCTTTTCCATGCCCCATGACAGATTTGTTCCCAACCTGCCTGAGATGACTGGAGCCCTGCCCTTGAGTGTGCAGCCATATTGTACACTCAACACACCAGACCCCAGCAACAGGCAATCATAAGTGCTGTGTTGCATGCAGGCTTGGCAGGCCTGAGTATTTGGTATCAGGTCTGTTCTGGGAAACTGGTAACAAATCTCTGGGTAATCTGGGAAGTTCATGGGCCCTGACATGAAGCAGAAGAGAAGAGAAGAGAAATTGTAGGGTCTGTGTGAGAAAGGGTTGTGTCTACTTTATATCCTTCACAGTGCAAGCCTTAGTGCTTTAAATGGAGTTGGTCTTTAGAAGTGTTGGTTGGCTGAGAGAATGGAATGAAGAAAACAGAGCAAAGATATGAAAAAATGGAGAGGAAGAGACCACAGCAAGGGAAATGGGGACAAAAGGCAGAGGAAGAAAGCAAAATAAAAATATGCATACTGCGGAAGATAAAAGATATTTTTTGAGCACCTACTGCATGCCAGCCACAGCCACAGGTCTCTCAGATGAGAGACCGACAAACTTCCTGTTTTCACAAGACCCACCTTTTGTTGGAAGAGGCAGACTCCCGAAGGATAATAACTAAACAATTCAAAAATCACAAATTGTGGCTCAGCACCTGTGGCTCAAGCGGCTAAGGCACCAGCCACATACACCTAAGGTGGTGGGCTCGAATCCAGCCCTGACCCGCCAAACAACAATGATGGCAGCAATCAAAAAATAGCCGGGCTTTGTGGCGGGTGCCTGTGGTCCCAGCTACTTGGGAGGCTGAGGCAGGAGACTCGCTTGAGCCCAGGAGTTGGAGGTTGCTGTGAGCTGTGAGGCCACAGCACTCTACCCAGGGGGACAGCTTGAGGCTCTGTCTCAAAAAAAAAAAAAAAAAAAAGATGTGTTATCATCAGTGCTTGGTGACCTAGGGCCATTTCTTTTTCAAATAAGTAGCAAAATCATCACTTTTAAATAGTAGTAGGTGACAAAACTATTTAAAACTTTTGAAAGTTTTAAAGTTCTCTGAAAGGAACTTTTCAGAGAACTGGAACATTCTTATGGATGCACATTGCACATTTTAGAGGTCTCTCAAGGTTAAATAAGAGCAAGACTTGCACGACAGGCCATGGAGCTCTTACCACCCAGTTTGTACCATTAGCAGTGGGCGATTTTAGCTTTGGCGTCATAAGCAGGGCATGATCTAAACATACTTGAAGCAGCAAAAATCAAAATGCACAAAATCGAGATTCTAAGAAAATATCAAGTTTAGTATTGGAGTTTTGTTTAGTGATGGTGACTGAGGGAATTATAGCATGCTGGCGTGGTTCTGTCCTGTCAGAGGTCATTGGGTCCGTCTCTATTTTTACAGATGGGAACTGAGGTTTAAGAATGCCTCACCCTAGAATCCGGATGTTTTCAGATGCGAATACAGGGTCCTCTCTGCACATCTTTTCATCTCTCTTAAATAGGGCACAGGAAGATGACTTGACAATTTGACAGAGGGTTGGTGATGATTATTTTAAACGTAGCAGACATGCTGAGCCAAGAGGTAAACCGAAGAGGTTGAGTACTGCTAGGTCCTAAAATACCTCCTGTCAGGCTTCATGGGACCGGTGCTGATGGTGGCTGAGCTGAGTGTGCCTGAGACATCAGCTAAAGGTGGTCTTTACCTGGACAGAGGTGACTGAAAACACATGTGTGACACAACTTTCCTGCTAAGATGTAGACTGTCTGCATCTTAGGGCCCCAGAGCTGGGGAGAGCCCCACAGAGCAAGGAGTTGACCTCGGAAGGGTTAAGCAACTAGTCCAAGGTCACGTGGCTGGTCAGGGATTGACCCAAGACTGGAATCCAGGGCTCTGTCCTCTCCAGCTGGTCATTTGGTGCCAGAGTGAGTTTGAGGAGCTTCCGGAGATGGGGCCACTCTGTCTGAATGTGGCGCCACGCTGGCTGCCGCCTTTCCGGTTTGAACTGGGAAATGGCCAGGTCTGCCTTAGAGTGGAGTGCTTCTGCAGGCCTGGGCCGTGGAGGGATGCCCCTACAGGGCAGGGCATTCCCCTCTTCAGAGACCATTTACTGTATTCTGTGGCCCATCACAGCCCAACTTTAGGATCTGCCTACTGTACCTAACTTCATACTGAATTTTTCAACATAAAGTATAGTTCTCACTTCCTATCCTGAACTAGGTAAACATGTATTGATGAAACCAACATATCTTGCACTTGTTTCAGAGTAATTTACCATATGCCACAAGACTTGAAAAGCACTGTGGTAGCAGAATTTTACTTTGAAAGGCAGCATGCAGCAGTAGAATGAGTTTGAGCTTTGAAACTGAACGAAGTTCACCTTTACTGATCAGGTGAGCCTCAGTTTCTCAAGCTATAAAGTGGAGCTAATGTTCGATTGTTACTTTAGCTTTGCAGGGGTGTTGTCGGGTTTAAAGTTACTGTTCTATGAAAGAAGTTGTGATGAAATTTTGTAATGTGAGGAATGTTAAAGGTAAGATTCAGTTATCTAGTCCTTACAGTAATATTTCAATGTTAGTGAAAAACAAAAACACATTTGTATCTTATTCAAAGGTAAAAATAACTTATTCTCCCCCAAAATGACATTAGTTGTAATTCTTCTTGAAAAGTTACATCAATCCTAGGTTGATCTTTTCATATACATACACATGTATATGTGTGTGTCACTGTGTAGATACATATATGTACACATGTTTGTGGGAAGGGTGTGGAGACAGAAAGAAGTACTTTTCAGATAACTTGGTCTACAGAGCAGTTTGTACTATACCTGCAGTATATTAAGCATAACAGATTAATATATTAACTGCCACGTGAGTTGTATTTAATATACACTAGTGTTGAGCCCGGGGCCTTGCAAAGCATATTTAACTCACATATCTCTTAAACTAATAAAACACCATGGCCCCAAGGAAAAAAATTTTTCTAGTGTGTGTGGCAGTCAATGTGTTAAATGTTTCCCACCACCAAGGGGCTTTCCACGCTCTCTTGTCTTTGGACAGCGTTCCACGGGAAGCTTTTCGTGTTAGGACAGAGAGCTCAGCACCTCAGCACCTAGGCTGCCAGGTGCAGCATTCTGTGGCCTCACAGCTAGTGTCCAGCTCAGCCCAGAACTGGCAGTACCCAGCATGAAAAGACTTGAGAACTAGTTCTGGACATACCTCATCTATGTGGCCACAGCTCAGGCAACAGCTCACCACTATGCACCCTGGTATACCAGGCTTTATGCTTCCAGACAAAGAAGCCAGACACTTTACAGTGACATAGAGAGGGCATCTCTCTCAGAGCAAGAAACACCTGGGGCCTTACTCTGGGGCCCCTGCATCCACTGAGCATGGACTGGAAGACCTCTCTTCTCAGAGAGATACACATGGTACTAGGGTGAGGCCTCCTCTTTCCTGGACCCTCAGACCCTCAGAGACCTCTCTGTCCTCAGAGCTCCCTCCCACTCTGGGTAAGGAGTTACATCCTCACTGCTTTGTCCTTCATAGACACCCTCATGCTGCCCCCCTCTTGGGCCCACAGGTTGAAGACTTGGGCTAAAGTATTTTAGACCAGCCTGGCAGAGTAAGGAGGGGGACAATCCAGCTATGAATATAAAAATGACCCTTTGATTTAAATATAGTCAACCTGTACTTTTTAAAGAGAAATTTGATATTTTGGGAAAATACTTTGTCCACTGATGTCAGTTTAACCAAGGTAACATTCTGAATTATGTAATTTTTAGTTCAGCTATTAATAGCAGTACTCTAAGCCCTCACCATTGCTCCTATAAAAACTCAGCTACAAAATAGTCATTATACTAGTCCTTTGTTCCCAAGAGGACATTACTATCTTCCCACCCCATAATCGAGGGAAGCAGAGTCTGCAGTGAACGGTTTGTTCCCAGAGTGGTGCCCCAGTACAAGGTTTCATTTGTTTAAATAACACTGTTTATACAAAGGGCACATCAAAGTTAAAATATTTTAAATAGAATGATGCCAAAATACTTGCTTGCACTCTGAAGAATGGCTTAAATGCATTTGAACATTTTGAATTTTCAAAAACTTTAGCTTTTAGGCAGACATGTTTTTCAAGATATATCCTCCTAGTGAGACTGGGAAATGAGCAAAAGTTTGCCCTATTTTTTCTTAATGATGCTCCTCTTTTGTGGTTTGCAAGTATTCTACTATCAAAGTTAAAACTAATGAGGGCTGTTCATGTAGCTGACATCCTGCCAGCCCCCTTTATAGGATGAAAAAGAAAGTGATATGCAATTAAGTCTTATTGTAAGGAATTAATCCAAACCCAAAGCCCTCTTCTTCCCCATCAGCTCTGTGAGTTCTTGGAAGACTGATGAAACAAAGTTCATTACCAGGAGTTTCTTGCCTGGGTTGGTTAGAGACTGCTACAGACAGAATTCCTAAGCCCAGGCTCAGTGAGCTTTGCCAGCACCCCTCTGGAGAGGTATATGACACCTCCCCTGCAAATGCTCAACATTGAAAAACTGAGACTTTGTCCATGCAGGAACTTAACTGGCATCAAAAGTCCTGGTATTAGGAATTTAGTTGCTTTGTGGTTTGAAAAATAGAGTGTTGCCCCTTCCTAGCTTCTAGAATGCATATCCATGTAAAACTTTCAGCATAAATATTTGTTGTTCTATTTTTCAAGAATATAAAGGAGGAAAAAAACACTTTCACTTCAGTAAGAATCTCCTATGGCCTGAACTTGAGGCTTAAATAATATTTCTACATTAGCAATGAGCTAGGAGGGAGATTTTCCTATCAAAGGGAGGAGTTCTCATTAGCCACATGCCAGGAAGCTTTTTTTAAACAGACTTTGTTTTTGTTGTTGTTGTTTGTTTTTGAGACAGAGCCTCAAGCTGTTGCCCTGGGTACAGTGCCATGGCATCACAGCTCACAGTAACCTCCAACTCCTAGGCTTAAGTGATTCTCTTGCCTCAGCCTCCCAAGTAGCTGGGACCACATGCACCTGCCACAATGTCCAGCTACTTTTTGGTTGTAGTTGTCATTGTTGTTTGGCAGGCCCAGGCTGGATTCAAACCTGCCACTTCTGGTGTATGTGGTTGGTGCCTTAGCCACTTAAGCTACAGGTGCCAAGCCCAGACTTTGTTTTTTAACAGCAGTTTTAGGTTCACAGAAAAATTGAGAGGAAGGTACAGAGCATTCCTATTTATCCCTTCTTCCCCCATTCATAACCCACTCTGTCATCAACATCCCCACCAGAGGGGTATGTTTGTCAGAACTGAAGAAATATGTTGTTATATCATAGTCACCCAAAGTCCATAGATTACACTGGAGTTCACTCTTGCTGTGGTGCATGCTGTGAGTTTGGACAAATTTATTATGACTTGGCCCCATCATTACCAGGAAGCCTTTAACTCAGGGGTAGTAATCTGTTCACCACATCATTCAAAAATCATGAGTAGTTTGTGCATTTACATTGCTTATTTATATGGGTCACCCTGAAAAGAACAAGTGGAATTCAAAATAAGGAAATTAGGATAAATTTTCCATAATGAAGTATAAGCATTCCCAAATAGCTCAATATTTGTCCTGTGCAATATTTGGGATTATCTATATTGAAAATTTATTTGCTATTCATCTAAAATTCAAGTTTAACTGGGCATTCTGTATTTTATCTGGCAAGCAAAGCCAGATAGTCAAAATGAAGTCAAATGTCTTTACAATCAAGTGGGTGGGAGTGTTTCTTAAGAACTTGGAAAATGGGTGGTGCCTGTGGCTCAAAGGAGTAAGGTGCCAGTCCCATATACCAGAGGTGGTGGGTTCAAACCTGGCCCCAGCCAAAAACCACAAAAAAAAAAAAAAAGAGAGAGAGAGAGAATAAAAAAAAAAAAAAGAACTTGGAAAGTATCTGGAGGCAAATAAGAAGACAGTAAATGCAGATTCAAATCCTTATCATAACTCTAGTAACATAAAATTATGTAATTTATAGATTAATGAGTCTCTAAACCAGTGTGAGTTGTACTTCTCCAGCTCAAATATTTTCCCATTAAGTTACATTAAAATTTTAGTGATGTTTCATCCTCATTTCTGATTAATTTTCAGTTGGCTACTAATCTTAACATTTTATGTTCCCAGGTTCCTAAGTTAATGATCTATTCAGGAATTTTTGACTAGACCCCAGGGAGCCAATGGTGTGAGTTCTTTTGCAAAACAAAAAGCCTTTTTTATTTTTTGGAATTTGAAGACTCTTGCATTTTGATTAATTACCCCTAAGATATCTGTTCTATTTATAAATTTAGATTTCTATACAAGTATGTTTTTTTGAAACTGGGTACATTTGTATTTATTTCCTCTTTAATAGCTTTTAATTGAAAGAAATCTCAAATATTGATAGCATAAGTAGCCCATTGTTTAAAATAAGTCGTTTGTTTCTTTAAATCAGAGTGATTTAAAGGTTTTTGTTTCACTCTGTTTTTAAAGAAAATTTCCTAAAGGAAGTTCAGCTAGAAAGGAGTCCAAATGAAAGGACAAATTAAGAATGATCTCCCAGGCCCCCTTGAGAAAGTGGGAGAGCCAGGCTGAGGTGGCCTGAGAGTAACTCTTAAAAACTGCAGGAAGCCAAGAACGGAAAGTCAATTTGGAGATGGTTCTTCAGCAGGCAGGTGGGCAATGATCGTGCCATTCAGGGCAGAATGGCTTTCCCAGGTGAAATAAGTTGTTTATTTTGGAGGTTTCATTTCACAACAGTGCAGTTGTCAGCTAAAGTCCTGGTATCCCCTTGAAAAATTAAGAACTCTTGCTTTCTGCCTCGTAAAGTGATCTGATACATTTAACTTACAGTTATCACACCAGATCCTACTCTGAAGCACTTGGGATTCATCAGGAAACAAGTCTAAGTTTCTGCCTCTTAGAGTTGACATTCCATCAGAGAAGACAGACAACGAATACCAAACCCAAGAAATAAGCTGGATAGCGTGTTAAGATGTAGTAAGGTTTATACTGGGAGGGGGAGAAAGGGGATTGGGGACCTGGATTGGGGCTGGGGAGGGTTGTGTTTTAAACAGGGAGGCAGGATAGGACTTGTTGACTGTAGCATTTGACCGAAGACTTGAAGGCGATGATAGAGCACAAAGATCCTGAGTCTCTGGCTGTTTGAGCTATGGTTCTCAACCTAGATGATTTTTCCCCCCAGGGAACATTTGCAAAGACTAGAGACACTGTGGTTTGTCATGGCTAGGAGGCAGGTGGGGCGGATGCTACTGGCCCCTTCTGGGTGCAGGCCAGGGATGCAACTAAACACCCTACCATGCACAGGATAACCTCCCACAGCAAAGAATAATCCAGGTTGAAAAGCCAGGGCAGCTGGAGGGGAGGGAGTAGGATAAAAAGTGGCCAGAGGTAAGCAGGCTGAGGAGGGGGATGGGACAGCCAGGTCTGGCAGAACCACTGCTACTCCAAGAGCATCAGGGAGCCTTGAGGGTTTTGAGGGGAGGGAGGTATGATCTAAGTTTTGTTTTAATAATATCTCTTTGGGTGCTGGGTGGGGCAAAGGGTAGGATGAGGGAGACCAGTTTAGAGGCTGTTGTGGTTATCCAGGCAAGAGATGGTGGGGCTTCAACCTGGTTGGAAGCAACTTACTGCCTTCAGTGCAGCTGAACCAGCTATTTCTAAATATTGGGTGTCAGACAACAGGGATTGCTTATATTCCAATCCCAATCTGTTCATTATTGATGAACAGGGATTCTTGGGATTCAAATTCCCAATCTTTTCATTATTCTATAGCATATATTTTATATGCTATACACACACATATATGTGGTTAAGTTGCCTTAGCTAGAGTTTGTTCTACACATAGGATACCTAATGCATGTTAACTATTTAAGAGGTTAGGTTCATGACAAAACAACTTGGCATAGGTGAGACATAATATAATCTTTCTGTGTTTTATCATAGTCTTGGCAAAGAACATTTACTCTTGCTAACAACTCTTCTGAGGTCTACAAGTATTTCTCTAAACCACTTCTAAACCTAAATATACTAATTATCTGAAAATGAGGCAAGGGGAGAATAAAAAGCCTGATGCCTAAAAGGTAGGGATTTGAATTGTTTTCCTCTTTTAGAAATGCATTACATTCTTCTGATAGTTTTCTCTTACTTGATTGGCCAAAGCAACTATTGGAATAGGACAGAAAGCACCAAGAGATTCATCCTTTTACCAAAGATCTCAGCCCTCATAGCACCTCCTCCCCATTGGGATCCCCCTGAAGGGCACATCTCCTGACCTGTGTCCAGCCAGGGGGGGCCATAGGGCAGCCTACAGCAGCGTCAGGACCTCACCCCTGAGGTCAGGCCCATATCTATCCACAAACTGCCTCACAGTTCATTTATTCCTGGGATACATTTAAATACCCTTATACAGTACCTCTGGGCTTCCATTAAAGTCATGCTGTTCAAGGGAAGTGGTAAATTGGTCTCTTCTTTCATGAAATAAAAGCTGTTTTTCCATTCCTTCATGTTTTTAAAGGAAGTTTTAAAATCCAGTTGCATTCCCGAGCTGTTCATTTGTTCTATCAGTACGTTTCTTGGCCCACTCAGCTGTGCAGAGCCAGGGGCGATTTCAGAGAAGAGCACTCGGTATTCCAGATGAAAGTAGTCAATGCTGGAAAGCTTCACCTTTATTCACTTTCTAAGAAGTTTCTCCAAGTTTGGCCCATGGATCATCAGCATCAGAATTCCTCAGGGCCATGTTAAAAATGCAGATTCCTCAGCCCTCTCCAGGCCAATTGCCTCAGGGTATCCAAGAGTGGGGCCAGGGATCTGCATTTTAGTGAGTATTTTCCTGCACGCTCACATTTGAGAACCACTCTAGGTTATGTGACCAGGCAAGAAAAATGGCCTTAAAGGATGGGCCTGGTTACAGCAACCTCTCTACAAACTCGTTAAAATCATGGGTGGTATTCAAATGAAAACTGTGCTTCTAAGGATCTGTTTCCTACAAGGATGTGGGTCACTACCTCATTAGTCTTCTCTTTCAATTAAATCATGTTTCTTCTGTAAATTTTAACCTCTGTTCTTGGAAAATTACAATGGACACTTAGCTTAATTGGCTGATGGTTTTAGGTCCAATTGTGACTGACTTTAGGGGGCACTTTGATCTAGAAGATGGCTTGAAGTGATCACTGTTGTCTCATGTGATATTTTTTGTTTTTTTGTTGAACAGCAAATATGCCAGAGGATTACCCTGATCACTTCGATGATGTCATGGATTTTATTCAAGCCACCATTAAAAGACTGAAAAGGTCACCAGATAAACAAATGGCAGTGCTTCCTAGAAGAGAGCGGCACCGGCAGGCTGCAGCTGCCAACCCAGAGAATTCCAGAGGGAAAGGTCGGAGAGGCCAGAAGGGCAAAAATCGGGGTTGTGTCTTAACAGCAATACATTTAAATGTCACTGACTTGGGTTTGGGATACGAAACCAAGGAGGAACTAATCTTTAGATACTGCAGCGGTTCTTGTGATGCAGCTGAGACAATGTATGACAAAATATTAAAAAACTTATCCAGAAATAGAAGGCTGGTGAATGACAAAGTAGGGCAGGCATGTTGCAGACCCATTGCCTTCGATGACGACCTGTCATTTTTAGATGATAACCTGGTTTACCATATTCTAAGAAAGCATTCCGCTAAAAGGTGTGGATGTATCTGACTCCGACTCCAGAGACTGCTGTGTATTGCATTCCTGCTACAGTGCAAAGAAAGGGACCAAGGTTCCCAGGAAATGTTTGCCCAGAATGGAAGATGAGGACCAAGGAGGCGGAGGCTGAGGAGGAGGAAGAAGAGGAGGAGGAGAAAGAAGAAGGCAGCCGACATGGGAGCCTGGTAGAAGGAGATCCAGCTACAGACAACTGGACGGGAGAGATAAAACGGCCGTCTGGATTCTCCAGGGCAGCACCAATGTCACCAGAAGCTCAGGGCTGATGTTCCTGGTTGGCTGTTGCCATTGTTTCAGCTGATACAGTCCACTGTCACCGTCCTGGGCGCAGTTGCGGATGCACTCAACCAAACCAGCGTATCTTCTGTGGTTTGTTTTCACATGTCTGCAGACACCAGGGAAATGGGAATCCCGGTGTCACTCCTTGTCATTACATTTTACTGCTGAAAGGAAGAAAGGTTATTTTTCTGTCACTCAGTGGAGACATACCCAGGAACGAAGAGGAGAAACAAATCAAAATAAGAAGCAAAGACACAAGAGATAATAATCTTTGAAGTTGAAAGCTGAGGCCTGAGGTCTACTACAACCAGAGTTTTTGTGAACAGTTGGAAATTGATTTTGAACATGGTGTGTGGGGTGGGAAGAAATTGGCTAGAAATCAAAAAGGCTATGCTCATGATTAAAAACAAACCTGAAGGTATTTCCTTTATGTCCTTGGAAACAGGAAACCAGTTGTGGTTTTCAGCAGCATTCTTGCAGGAGAGAAGTGGGGGAGGCCCCCAGCCGCCTTGGGCAGGGAGCCGCCTCAGGCCTGTCAGTTTACAGAGAGACAGATGTTACATACCCAGCTCCGCTGATGCGTGGTCACCAGTGACCAGAGAAGCTACTCGATGCAATGCATCTGTTTCAGATACAGAAATATAGAGAAGAATATTTATTGAGATTTAAGTTATTGTTATTTATTACCATTCACTAATGAGTTTCTTTTTTTTTCTCTTATTTATTAAAGTTTCTTTTCAAAGGTGCCAAAGTACATGTGCTCGCAAAATGCAAAGAAAGGTGACAAAAGGAAATTCGAATTGGGAACAAGGGTCCATGCTTTACCAAGTATTAAAAAGTTTTTTGCTAGGCAAAAATCACTTACTTTACCTTTTTAAGAAAATCCATCAATTTCCCTCAGATTTCAGCATTAAATTTTCCCGATTTAAAAAAAAAAAAAAGAGGAGCGTCCTGTCAGGCCCCCTTTCCTGTGGCAGCAGAGACCATTGGCACTTGGTTTATTTCTTCATTGCTCCATCACTGGACAGAAATGCCACATGCTCCAGTTTCTGTTGTACTTAAGCTCTTACCCCCTCCACATGTATCTATAATATGCATAACCATATATATAAAAGGTTGAATTCCTCTTACCGTAGTAGGTAGTCTAAAATTTAATTTTGACCTAAAAGTAAACAATTCTGTCAGGGGGCCAAGGTTTTGCCAGACACCATGGAGACTCTTCCTCCATCCTGGCCCCCACTGCCTTCCTGGGATAGCTGCCCTCACCCCATGCAAAGTTGAGGAGTCCATAGGGGGCCTCCTGAAAGACGGGGCTAGGCCCTCTGTACACCAGACTGCTCCTGGGAAGAAGGTAGCTGAGAAGGGTGTGGAGGAAGCCACCTCAGTGAGGTGTGTCCACACACAGCCTTGGGCTCAGAGTTTGCCCCATTTAAAGAGTAAGGAAGGGAGGAAGTGAGGGTGAGAATGGCAGTCTCCTATATGCTTCATATCCTGAATTTGGCACCTGACACAAGCACGATGCACTAGGTCTTAGATTAGAGCTTGCTACGCATTTCATAAAAGGAATTTCCATCAGGGAGGTAATGTATCACCCCCTGAGCAGTGCTTGGCCACAAAAGAATGACAATTTAATAATTGACCCACTGGCCTTCCTCAAATAATCACATTAATTTCACAAAGTAACCAAGCAGCAGCAGACATCACCTCCACCTGCCAGAAGACCCCTGTTCTGCCCCTTCCCACCATCTCCTGGGGCTTCATTTATAATCAGTCTGGTCAAAACAGTGACAAACCTAGCCATTCACTGGCAAAGCACAATTTGGATACAGTGCCGGGTCATCTGTCCAATCCATAGAGTCCTGGCAGCGGTAGGGGCCACGTTCCCAGTTTCAACCTTGCCTGGTCCCCAGCTCCCCATGGAGAGTCCCTGCCCAAAAAAACTGTAGGATCCAATAGGTGTTGACAATTGGTCCCAGCATCACCCACACACCATAAAGCAGGTTTTGAAGGAAGCAGATTGCTTCACTAAATTCACAAAAGGGTAAAGTTTGTGATTTTTCTTTATCATTGCAATTACCATCTGATACAGTAAGGAGTGCACTTCTTTGGAAGTTCTGATTTCTCTGATCTGTCTTGGTCGTTTGTGTTATACAACCAAAGTTCTCTACAGACTTTATTTTTGTACAATATCATTTTGTAACTTTTTACAAATAAAAACTCATTTCTATCCCTCTCTGTACTCTTGTACTTCCTGGTGTGCTGGACCAGGCAACCATCCAATGAGGGTTTATTATCAGCCGCCTCCTTATTATCAGCCGCCTCCTCATAATCTTATGGCATTGCCCATCAACTTTCTGAAGCCAGTCACTACCCAGGTAAGAAAAAACCTGCACAATTGTCCTTTGCTTATTTATTCCACACACATTTAAGGTGTGTGGACACTTTACCAGGCACTGATGAAGGCACAAGGGATCTAACAGTGGACAAAACAAAAATCTCTACCCTGTAGGGTTGATATTTTATTTGGAGGGAGACAGACAATATTCCAAAAAGTAAAATATGTAGTGATCTAAGCAATGATAAATGCTAAAGGACTACAAACAGGATACTACACTAGGCAATAACAAGGAACCTGCTTTAATTAGAGGTGTCACTGAGAATGAACTTAAGAAATTTTGCCAACAAATAAAAAGGAGTGATGCAGGCAGAGGAAGCAGCTTGTACAAAACTCTTAGTTATGTCACAAACCACCTTGTGACTATTAAAAGGTGGCATTGCCTGAAATGCACCCCTCTTTGCAATGCACACTGTCCCTCCATTGGGGGCTTGGAAGCAGTTACTGGTACTGACTCAAGGGCCTAAGCATTTAGAGACCTCCTGCCAGGGCTTCTGGAAGAGGCTCATGGGCAATACTGAGGCCAACTGTGATTTCTCTGGTCTAAGCCAAAATTCCAGTACTAAGTCAATGACTTGGAAAGGGAACAGAAAGATGGCAAAACTCTTGCTTACTTCCACTCCCTTTTTTTCCAAAGTGTATCCAGGATTACTAACAGGGTGAGATGTTCCTCAAAAAAAAAAAAAAAACGAAAAACAATAAAAAAGAGGTTCTCTGATCAAATCACTTTGGAAAACATTGAGTTAAATAACCTCAACCCAATTTTTAAAGTTTAAGAGAGGACTGTAGAACTTATCAGAGCCTTCAATAGACCAATGAACATTTTAATAGTCCAGGAGTGTAGTGTGGACAATTTCTCTGTATGAACTTGACCATAAAGCCACTCATTGTTTTATTTTCTTTCTCATAACACTTGGTGACCACTCCTGGAAACTACTTTGGGTCATATTGCCTGTTCCTGTAAGCTTCAGGGTGAATTGAAAGCTGGACTATCAATAAAGAGGCAGGAACTGTTGGGCAGCTCCCCACAGAGCAGACTCCAAACACACATACATACATACTCTGGGTATTTGGATACTGGTGTCTTGCTCAGCATGAATAACAAAATGAATAACCTGTGATCAACTTCAGAAATGTCATTCAACTGAGAAAGAGAGACTATGTTGAAAGCTGGGAAATCTTTAGCAACAACAACAAAAAAGAACTTTTACGATGCTTCCCAAAAATCCTTTCTGGGCTCAAGGTGTTTCCGACCACGGGTGCTGTGCCTGGCTTGTGGCCCTGAGGACTTGCTCTACCTCACAGCAATCCTCTGGAGGCAAGGCTGCTCTTGCTGGATGCAGGACTCTGAGGACAGAGGAAGAATACCAGGCTGGTAGACCTGGACACTAGGCTCCCACAGAACTCCCGGACTAAGGAGGTGCTCTGCAGCCTGGTATGCACTCAGCGAAGGAGGTTTAAAAACACTTTTCAAAGAATCAATTTGCTTCCAAGATAAAAGTTAAAAACCAGAATTTCCTGAACCTAAGTCTCAAAAACAGAAAGATCCTTCTCCACACACAAGGTCCTCCTTGGGCTACAACTGATTTTCACTCTGACATCAGAATCATGAAAGGCAGGGAGCCCAAGATATCCCCTCCTCACAGCCCACCCTTGTTTCTCAGAGCACAGTGGCAGGGAGGGGACATAGGCCTAGGTTCTTTTCCATCAGGTAATGGAATGTCTGAGCCCAAGGTGCCTTTGGAACACACTTTGGTTAACAGAGGTGTTACTGCAATCCCATGCAATAGTTAACTCATCTTTAGTCTAAGCCACACAACATCCTGAATGAAATTAAAACCAAATGCTGCCAAGTCATCCTGAAAATAGACAGTTGGGGAAATAAAGGGATAACACACATTTACTCCCATATGACAATTAGTATGTTGCTGTGGTCCTGGGCCCATGGCAGCTGAGCATCATAAGGGTGGCAGCACAGGCTGGGGGAAGGTGTGACATGTGGGGACATAGATGTGGAGAGAGTGCTCAAGTGCCTGGGAGGGAGCAGCAGAGGGGAAGAAAAACTGGAAGGAAAATGAGTCAGAGACAACAAGTAAGGTTGTCTGATACAATACAGGCACACAGGTAAATTCGAGTTGCAGACAGACATCCATAATTTCTCAGGGCAAGCATATCTTATGCAATATTTGGGACATGTGATATGCAGGACATACTCATAGTATTATAAAATACTTTTATAATACTATGGAGGAGCCGAGGTCTGCGTCCCGTCCCTGCCTCTGTGCTCTGAGAAGCAAGGGTGGGCTGTGAGGAGGGGATATCTTGGGCTCCCTGCCCTTCATGATTCTGATATCAGAGTGAAAATCAGAAAATCAAAATTTAATTGAACATTCTGTATTTTAATTTTCTGGTTTTGGCAAGAAAAGAGACATTTGGACTGGATCCTGAGTGTGAGTAGGAATCTGTCACATGTACAGGGGTAAAAGTGGGGACAAAGGTAGGCTGGGGTAGGGTACAGACTCTAGCCAGAAGGAACAGTGTGATCCAGAATGATAGAAGGGCCCTGCACATTTAAGGAACCAGGCCAGCATGATGGGCTGGCTGTGCTTAGAGACCATGATGCTTTTAGGGGCTCCAAAATATTTTATGTATTTTAAAATCAGAAGGAAAAATGGGTATAACAATAATGAACATATAATAATAAATCAAGCCTGGATTATATTCATCTTTATTGCAATGCAGTCATATAATTTTTGATTTTTTTTTTTTAATGGAGAAAGGGCTCATAAAGGCAAAAGTGCCTAGAGCAGTCCCCGGTGTGCTGCTGTCAACAACAAATGTTCTGCATCCTCTGCTTCAAGTTTTTTTCTAGTTTTTTTTCTTTCTCATTAATTATTAAAGCTAACCTTGTCCTTAAAAAATAACCACCAAAGGTGCTGGGGGAGTAGGGCGCTGGCCCCATATACCAGAGGTGGTGGGTTCAAACCCAGCCCCCGCCAAAAACTGCAAAAAATAAAAATAAATAACCACCAACCAAACCTTCCCACCCTTCAAGTTAGATTGTTTTCTCAAGATATTTGCATTTATTTCCTCCTAGGGAAGCATAAACCTAAGGCCAAGCCATTAATATTCTAAGATTCATTCATGATTTTTGAGAAAGGACAATATGAACCAGATGTCCCAGAGCAGCCTGGCCGTCAAGTGAATGGCAACAGAAAGAAGAACAGGTCACAGGGGAGGTGCAGGGATGGATGGATGGTGAGAAGGGCAGAGAGATGACTTCAGGAAATCAGAGAACCAGTGGAGTCAGTGATGAGAACAAGGATGGGGTTTTTGAACATGCGGAATAGATTATTTAACTTGAGAAATTCTTTAAAGTGGTATATGAGGGAGTTTAACCCACTCCCTGCTCTGTGCCTGGGTCTCATTCATTCAATTAATTATATAGCAGCTCTTGCTGCCAGGGGAGGATATAAAGATATAAAGACAAAGCCCTCAGGGGGATCCTGGATTACAGAGAAAGAAATAGAACATTAAAAAGTGCTGGGGGCAGTGTTAAAGACAGGTAGTAAACCAGGGGAGCTTCAAGGAGGGACAATAAATCCAGCGGAGGCTAGGGAGAAGGGAGTAAGCTACCAGGGAAGGCCTCCTGGAGGCTGCTGCCTAAACCAACTATTATGGGGTGAGCGAGGAATTCCCCAGAGAAGGGCTGGAGGAGGAGAGGGCATTCCAGGCGAGAGGGACTGCAGAACTCAGCCATGACAATTAGACACAGTCCTGGTGCTGTTGGCTTGGGAAGGTGGAGCCTGCAAAGGACCAAGGCCTGGAATGCAGGACTAATGAGCTTCCCTGGGCAGGAAGGAGAAGGGAGAAAGGCATCCCCTGGGAAAGGCAGCTGTGGGGTGAAGGTATGCAGGGATGAGGGCAGGGAGCCCTGGCTCTGCCGGCTCCAAGTCATTGTCCCTGTTTGGGAAAAGGATCACTTTGATCTTCATACCTGCTCTCTCCCCCATCAGACCCACAGCCTCCCCAGCCCCTCTGCAGCAGTCTCTCAAGGCCTTGTCTGTGCTACTTGAGTTGTCCCTCAGAGAGCCCCTCTCAGAGACATTCACTTGATAGGGCCACACTGCCTCCCAGACCAGTGTTCCCATGCTGCCCGGTGGAACTCCAGGAGGCATGCTTGGAGGCACACATTCCTAATTCTAAAAACTGGGGAGATGCTGCCTACTACCACACACATTAGCACATTAAACAAGGCCCCAAGAAGACCTGCTGAGGAAAACTCTGTTTTATTTCATAAATGAGAATCTCAGAAGCTTATTTGGCCAAGGAGCATCTCTTGGCATCTAACAAAAGTGTTCTGCTGAACCAACATGGGGAATGCTACTCTGGAACCACAGGAATGAATCTCTGATGGAAGAATTGCAGACATCAGCAGGTAAGTTATTTCTGGCCAGGGGAATCTCCCAGATCATGCTCTGTGTAAAGGCACCCTTGACCAGAGGGACCTCTCCTGCCTCATTCGGACCAACGAGCAATCAAACTCAGCCATGCTCTCATTCCTCCCTGAGCTGGAGCTGAGGTGACCACCCCTGCGCCCGGCCTCACTTTCCACTTACCTCCATTGCACCCAACCCAGCTGGCCCTGCATAGTCCACAGCTGTGGCCTTTGTTAGTGCTATTCACCAAATAGTTGCAAACCTCTTCCACTTCTGGGCACAAGGGCAAACCACACCTTTCAGTACCCCTGTGGCTGACTGAGGCCCCTGAGGCCAGTGACTAAGCTAAGAGCATGAGAGGAAATGGCAAGAAAGATATTAGGTTCTGAGCCTACAGTTAGTTGCTGTCATGAGACTGTCTGGGGCCTCTTTCTGAGAGCTCAGCTAGCAACAGTCAGGTGCTGGCTGCTTTGCCAGCCCTAAGTGACTATGAGGAGCAGAGGCCTACTGCCAGCCCACTGCAGCACGGTGTGAGTGAAAAATAAACTTTTGTTATCAAGCTGCTGAGATTTGGAGGCTGTTTGTCACCATGGCTTATCTTAACCTCACCCGACAGATGGAAGCTGGTATTAGGAGGAGGAGTGTTATGGGCCCTGGACAGGACAAGAGCCAACACAAAGGCTGCAGTGATGGGGGTGGAAGGAGACAGAGGTGAAAGTAGCCGAGGGCAGGTCATTCTGCATCAGATAGGAATAGGAAGCCATGGAAGGCTTTGAGAAGAGGGGTGACAGGATCTGAATGTGTCCTTAAAGGATTAGTGTAGCAATTTTGTTGAGGCTACACAGCAGAGGGTTAAGGCAGAAGCAGGGAGACAAGCCAGGTGGCCAGGAGGAATCTCACACATTGATGACACTGACTTGGGCCAAGGTACAGTTATGGCAGGGCCACAATGGGGCGCTCACAACAGTCTCAAAGATTGGACATGAGGAGGGTGCAGTCAGAAGGCCCCCAGTTCTGACCAGTGCAGCTGCATCTCTGCAAGGTCAGCTGGGAGAGGCAGGAGCCCCCTCCTGGACCTTCGCTATGGGGAAGATAAGAAGATAGGTGCCCCCTCCTGACATCCCAGCTCTGTAAGGGTAAGGCAGGAGCCAGGGCAGGCAAGGATCTGAGGGAGCTGCCAGCCCCAGGGCTGGAATGCCATTAAAGTGCATGCCCAGCGGGTTGGCTCACGTTCTGGGATGACTCTGCCACTGCTCCCTCTGACAATGTTTAGCATAAAATAAAAAGTATGACTTTCAAATGATCCCACAAGGAAGATTCTTGAGCAAATATGGCCAAAGCCTCTCTGCAGAATGTTCTGGAGAGCTAGGATTCCATCCACCTCCAGCCCTGCACTGAGGTTCAACCCAACAGTGGCCTTGCCCTCCTCCCAGGGCCCCCTAATGCTGCTACCACACAAATCTCTCAGACTGTTGATCAGCACCTCCACTGTTTACTTCAAACAAAGCTTTTTCTAGTTTTTAATTTTGTTTTGTTTTTGACCCTGAAACCTTCCTTTCTAACCTAATCTCAGTCCTTCAGTCAGTATGGATGCCCTATAGAACTTCAAAATACACTTAGAGCTTTTGGTATTTTATATAGTTGTACCCTTGCCCAAGTAGTGTCCCTCACGTCTTTGGTGCTCCACATTCCCTCCAGTTGGTACTTATCATTCACTTCATTGTGATCCTACAAGCAAAGCTCCTCATGTATGGGTCAGATTGATGGCATGAGCTTTTCTGGTAGACAGTTCTTACAGATATGAAGATAAGATATGCACTGATCATATGTTCTCTGCTAAGTTGAGGGTTCCTTAAGAGGAAGGGCCATGTCTGGCTCATCTTCAGATCCTAACAAGCCTTGGGCATCTATCTCACAGCTGTAGATACTCAAAAAGCATGTGCATTTATCAGGACTTTGTCTTACAAGTAACAGAAACTCAACTCATGGTGCAATGAAAAGGAATCAATTGGCTCATGTAACTGGAAAGTCCTGGGCTGAATGTGGAGAAAAAGCTAGATCCAGGTGATCAATTTATGTTATGAGGAATAGGTACCCCTCCCCCTCTTTCACTGTCTTTCTCTGTGTACCTTTCTCAGACTGTTTTGCTCCATATGGTAGCAAAGGTGTGGACTCCACTGTCAGAGTTCCTCTGACATATCAGATATTGTGTTTCAAAACAACATTATGAAATTGATATCATCATTGCCCTTGTTTTATAGATGAGGACATTGTGCCACTGTAACTTGCCCAAGATCACACAAGTTGGACGTGGAGCTTGCCTTAGGATACTTTGAACATGAATAAAATCCTATACGCAAGTGGCAGAGGGGCACAGTGGAAGGAAAGAGCTGGGACAGCTCCATAGAAGAGGGGACCAGACCCTATGCTAGGTCTTGGAAGATGCCTGGGTATCTGCTGCCCATCATTGGAAGGGAGGACACAGTGTTAGGACAGCTGGAGAGAGGACTGAGTAAGTGAGAAAAGGCACCAATGCTTGGAACAGCCTCATGGACAAGGAACAGCCTGTGCTTTAGCACAGATCAGTTGTCAGGTGTGAGATAATAGTTTTGTTTGCCACCATGTCCCCAGCACCTAACATAGTGCCTGGCACAGTGTCAGTACCCAGTAAACATGTATTGAGTGAAGAAGTTAGGGAAGAGCAATAAAAGGGAAAGCTGGAAAGATACATGGGGTCTGAACCAAGGAGAGCCTGCTTTAGTAGAGACTTGGGACTTTATATTATAAGTAAATTTATCTTATAAGCCTATCAAAGATAATTACATCTATGCAGAACAAAGATCACTGCAGCAGCAATGTGGAATGGAGCTCAGAGTAAATATGAGCAGAGGCAGAAAGACAAGTTAGAAGGCCACTACAGTGGCCAGGAGAAAACAAGCAAATTAAGGTCTTAACCCAGGCACAAATAGTTGGAGTGGAAAGAGAAGGAGAAGTACATTTCCAGCACAAGAAATATAAAGAAGAAATAATCTACTGGATTTGGTAACAGGTTGAGGGTGAAGGGGAAAAGTGAAGTTGTGACTCACCCAGGTTTATGTTTGAATGGCTTATTCCCTAGAGTGACTAACATTGGTGGGTGCAACAGGCACCCCTGCTTGGCAATGCATCCTCCGTGCCAAATGTGGTTCATTTAAGGTGCCTGGGGACATGAAGGTGACAATGGACTGCAGGCAGTTGAGTCCCAAGCCCAGGAGAGAAGAGAGGGTTATAGCAAATTTGAGGTCATCAGAAGCTGAGTGACCATGGATACAAGGAGTGGATGAGAGCCCAGAGATGCAGGTAGAAGAGTAGAGGCCTGAAGATGAGCTTGGAGACACCAACATGTGATCCCCTTGGCCCACCACTGTGCCTTCCCTGATCCACTAACATATTCACTGTTTGGTTCTTTTTTTTTCTCAACAACTGAACTAAGGAAAGACAGCCAGAATTTAATTTTTCAGGTCAGAGATCACCTTCCTCCCCGCTCCACCTTGCACAGGTAAAAACATTTGCTTTCTTTTCCTTAACACATAAAAGACATGAGAAGATATTTTGGAATTCACAAGAAGGGAGGAGTTGCAATCTTATTTTCAGATACATGTGGATTTAAAACAACTAAAGTCAAAAAAGACAAAGATGGTCACTTTATTTTGGTCAAGGGAAAATGAAAAATACAAGAACACATTTCAGGGCGGCACCTGTGGCTCAAAGGAGTAGGGCACCAGCCCCATATGCTGAAGGTGGTGGGTTCAAACCCAGCCCCAGCCAAAAACTGCAAAAAAAAAAAGATGTTTCAATTCTAAATATTTATGCATCCAACTTAAATGCTCCCAGATTCTTGAAATAGACCTTACTCAGCCTGAGCAATATGATATCCTATAACACCGTAATAACAGAGGACTTTAACACTCCTCTTACAGAGCTGGACAGATCCTCTAAACAGAAATTAAACAAAGATATAAGGGATTTAAATGAGACCCTAGAACAACTGTGCTTGATAGATGCATATAGAACACTCCATCCCAAAGATAAAGAATATACATTCTTCTCATCAAACCATGGTGTGAGAGCCAAACTAGCTCCATTTTGTTGTTTACAGCACAAGCTCCATTCTTGGCTGTTTATAGCACAAGCCCCATTCCTAGCTGTTTACTGCATAGCCCTTCCGCCCTAACCTCTGCCAGTAAAACCTGCAGGGCCACTCCCTGGTGACTCCCCCACCCCATGTTGCACATCCACTGAGCCGTTAATTGAGTCACCTTAGGCAAACAGCTGCCATAATAAGCAATAGGCTTCTACTTCCTTGAAATTCAGGTATTCTCCTTCAACTACCTAATCAGGCTACACCACCCTAGCCCCGATTAAGGGACCCCCCACCCCTCACCTGTACCAAATTCACCTTTACTAGTGAAATCATCAGCCACCAATGCAAATCCTCCTTTACTTCCTCCTTTACTAATGAAATCACCAACCACCAATGAAAAGTGTACTTGTATCTGACCCTAGCCCTCTTGCTTTCTGTACCCCATAAAAACTTCCTTCACCCCGGGTTCGGGGCTCGTCCTAGGCTTGCATGCCGGGAGAGTCCAGACCGGTCTGAATAAACTTCACCTCATGCCTTTTACATCTAAGCGTGTCTCGGATTCAGCTGTTTTGGGAGGATTTTCGGACCTAACAATGGAACTTTCTCCAAAATTGATCATATCCTAGGACACAAACCTCAACAAAATCAAAAGAACTGAAATTTTACCTTGTATCTTCTCAGACCACAAGGCACTAAAGGTGGAATTCAACTCCAACAAAAACATTCAACCTCACACAAAGGTATGGAAATTAAACAACCTTCATTGAATGACAGTTGGGTGAAGGAAGAAATAAAAGAGGCAATCATTAACTTCCTTGCGCATAACAACTATGAAGACACAAGCTACCAAAACTTGTGGGATACTGCAAAAGCAGTCCTGAGAGGAAAATTTATAGCTTTAGATGCCTATATTCAAAAAACAGAAAGAGAGCACATCACAGAAACTCACAAGCCATCTGTCGAATTGGAAAAAGAAGAATAACCTAAGCCTGAACCCAGCAGAAGAAAAGAAATATCCAAAATTAAATCAGAGATCAATGAAATTGAAAACAAAAGAAAGAATCATTCAGAAAATTAATGAAACAAGGAGTTGGTTTTTTGAAAAAATAAATAAAATAGATAAACCTTTGGCCAGACTAACTAGAAATAGAAAAGTAAAATCTCTAGTAATCTCAATCAGAAATGATAAAGGGGAAATAACAGCTGATGTCACAGAGATACAAGAGATCATCTCTGAATACTACCAGAAACTCTATGCCCAGAAATTTGACCATGTGAAGGAAATGGATCAATATTTGGAAAACACCCTCTCTCTAGGCCTAGCCAGGAAGAAATAGATCTCCTGAGTAGACCAATTTCAAGCACTGAGATTAAAGAAACAATAAAAAATCTTCCAATAGGGGCAGTGCCTGTGGCTCAAGGAGTAGGGTGCTGGCCCCATATACCAGGTGGGTTCAAATCTGGCCCCAGCCAAAAACTGTAAAAAATAAATATAAATTAATAAATTGTTTTTAAAAAAAAAATCTTCCAACAAAAAAAACGCCCTGGTCCAGATGGCTTCACACCAGAATTCTATCAAACCTTCAAGGAAGTGCTTATTCCCGTACTGCAAAAATTATTCCAAAAAATTGAGGAGGAAAGAATCTTACCCAACACATTCTATGAAGCAAACATCATCCTGATACCAAAACCAGGAAAAGACCCAACTAAAAAGGTGAATTTCAGACCAATTTCACTAATGAATATAGATGCAAAAAATTCTCAACAAAATCCTAGCTAATAGATTATAGCTTATCGTCAAAAAAGTCATACATCATGATCAAGTAGGTTTCATCCCAGGGATGCAAGGCTGGTTTAACATACGCAAGTCCATAAACATTATCCACTATATTAACAGAAGCAGAAACAAAGACCATATGATCCTCTCAATAGATGCAGAAAAAGCATTTGATAAAATCCAGCATCTTTTTCTAATTAGAACACTGAAGAGTATAGGCATACGTGGCACATTTCTTAAATCAATTGAAGCTATCTATAACAAACCCACAGCTAATATTTTACTGAATGGAGTAAAATTGAAAGCTTTTCCTTTTAGAATTGGAACCAGACAAGGTTGTCCTCTGTCACCATTACTATTCAACATAGTACTGGAAGTTCTAGCCAATACAATTAAGCAAGACAAGAAAATAAAGGGCATCCAAATGGGAGCAGAGGAGGTCAAACTCTCCCTCTTTGCTGATGATATGATCTTATACTTAGAGAACCCCAAAGACTCAACCACAAGACTCCTGGAAATCATCAAAAAATGCAGTAATGTCTCAGGATATAAAGTAACTCTCCACAAGTCAGTAGCCTTTGTATACGGCAATAACAGTCAAGATGAGAGACTAATTAAGGACATAACTCCCTTCACCATAGCTTCAAAGAAAATGACATACCTAGGAATATACCTAACAAAAGAGGCAAAGGACCTCTATAAAGAAAATTATGAAATCCTAAGAAAGGAAATAGCAGAGGACATCAACAAATGGAAGAACAAACCATGCTCTTGGCTGGGAAGAATCAACATTGTTAAAATGTCTATACTTCCCAAAGTAATCTACAAATTCAATGCCATCCCTATTAAAATACCAACATTGTACTTTCCAGATTTGGGAAAAATGATTCTGCATTTTGTATGGAACCAGAAAAAAACCCATATAGCTAAGGCTGTTCTTGGTAATGAAAACAAAGCCAGGAGCATCAGCATACCAGATTTTAGGCTGTATTACAAAGCCATAGTGGTCAAGACGGCATGGTACTGGCACAAAAATAGAGACATAGACATCTGGAATCGAATAGAAAAAGAGGAAATGAAACTAACATCTTACAACCATCTAATCTTCGATAAACCAAGCAAGAACATACCTTGGGGGAAAGACTCCCTATTCAATAAATGGTGCTGGGAGAACTGGATATCCACATGTAAAAGACTAAAACTGGACCTGCACCTTTCTCCACTCACAAAAATTGATTCAAGATGGATAAAGGACTTAAATTTAAGGCATGAAATGATAAAAATCCTCAAAGAAAGCATAGGAAAAACACTGGAAGATACAGGCCTGAGGAAAGACTTCATGAAGAAGACTGCCATATTGCAACAACAAAAATAAACAAATGGGACTTAATTAAACCGAAAAGCTTCTGTACAGCTAAGGAGACAACAACCAAAGCAAATAGACAACCTACCCAATGGGAAAGGATATCTGCATATTTTGAACCAGACAAAAGCTTGATAACTAGGATCTATAAAAAACTCAAATTAATCCACATGAAAAAAAGCCAACAGTCTCATATATCAATGGGCAAGATACATGAATAGAACCTTCTCTAAAGAAGACAGACGAATGGCAAACAAATGTGAAAAAATGCTCATCATCCCTAATTATTAGAGAAATACAAATTAAAGCCACCCTGAGATACCATCTAACCCCAGTGAGAATGGCCCACATCACAAAATCTCAAAACTGCAGATGCTGGTGTGGATGTGCAGAAAAGAGAACACTTTTACACTGCTGGTGGGACTGCAAACTAATACAACCTTTTTGGAAGGAAGTATGGAGAACCCTGAAAGAAATCAAGGTAGACCTCCCATTTGACCCTGCAATCCTATTACTGGGCATCTATCCAGAAGGAAAAAAAATCCTTTTATCATAAGGATACATATACTAGACTGTTTATTGCAGCTTAATTTACAATTGCCAAAATGTGGAAACAGCCCACCGACCCAGGAATGGATTAACAAGCTGTGGTATATGTACACCATAGAATACTATTCAGCCATTAGAAAAATGGAGACTTTACAGCCTTTGTATTAACCTGGATGGAAGTCGAACACATTATTCTTAGTAAAGCATCACAAGAATGGAGAAACATGAATCCTATGTACTCAATTCTCATATGAGGACAATTAATGACAATTAATGATATGGTGGGGGTGGGGGAAGGGGAGAGCAGAGAGTGAAAGAAAGAGGGAGAAGTAAGGGGAAGGAAGAGCAGAGAGACGGAAGGAGGGAGGGGGTGAGGTCTTGGTGTGTGCCACACCTTTTGGGGGCCATTCACGACTATAAGAGGGACTTTACCTAACAAATGCAATCAGTGTAACCTGGTTTCTTGTACCTTCAATGAATCCCCAACAATAAAAAATAATAATAAAAAGATATTTTAAAGAATATGTAAGTGCCTTAATTTCTTCAGCATCATGAATATCTTGTTCATTAAATTGAATTCACCAATTTCAATCTTCAGGGAATCTATGACTATACAGTTTTGTAGAGGAGAGAAAGCTTTGTCTTCTCTTAACAAAAAGAACGTGCCCATCCACATGGGGTTTGTAGGCAATGGGAGCAGAGAGCACGCTTACAGGTGTGGGTCTGGTCAGTGCCCTCCCATTGAGGAGGGCCATGTTTAGAAAGTGAACCTTAGATTGGGGACTTCCTGCCTTTGGGCTCCATGACAAGACCCATTCAACGTTATCTCTCCTTCCGTAGGTGCCCCCATCAGAATTAGATTCCTGGTGTTTACGCCACGTATGGAGGGAAGGACCCTGCTGTTCCAGTATGACATTCCAGACTTTGCCATAGTGATTTCCCACTGGAAATTAAGTAATCTACCTTCTGCTTTCTTCTTGGTTTGGGAAGTTTGGGGAGGCTGGGTCTGTCCCTGGACTTGTCCTTAATTGTAGACAGAATGCAGTGACAGCCTCTCAGGAGTTAGCAGCTCTGACAGGCCACTGGCCTCTGTCCCACTCGCATTTCCCCAGGAACGATGTGAGCTCTCCTTCTTTAAATTGGGTCTCTCTACTTGGCTCTCCTGCCACCTCTTTCCGCCACCCCTCCTCCTTTCTCCTGAATCTACCATGAAATTAGAATTTAAATGTCAGTAATAAACAACCTTTCCAAATTAATATTTTCTAGTTTTTAAGATTTAGGGACAGTTTTTTTAGATTTTGACTTCTAGATTGCAAAAGGGGTACTCAGAAAAATGATAGTATTCACAGTTGAGTTGGGTAAGTTCCTTAAAGTAACAATTTCTGGATATATTTTGTAGAGTCACAGCTTAGAAAAGCAAAAGCTCCCTAATGGCCTTAAGAATGAAACTGTCCTCAGACTGGCAATCACAGGAACCTATAAACATTTTCTTACATTTTTCTAACCATCCATCCAAATGCAAAGATGGGAAACACAAATAGTGCAGAAAAGTGCTGATGTTGCTGGGGCATTGCCTGGCCCCTGATCCCAGCCATCCCATGAGCAAACATGCATGTGGGCACACACATGCACACAAGCAATGGGGATGACAGATGGGGACGCAGCCATGAAATCAAGAGGCAGCCGCTGAGACCTGCAGGTGAAATAGAATCCACACCAACCTGTAGACCTGCTCTGTTTTAACCACACCCCCAGGCTTCATTCTGCCCTTCTGACAACTCCCTGGACTTTGCCTACCCTATGATGGCCTTTACTGACATTTATCTTCTCAACTGTGTTGCTCCCAGAGACCTTGGGTCCTTAGGATAGATAGTGTTTATGGTGCCTTCTGCTTTCCTTGTATCTCATAAGGTTGACCTCATTTAATCCTGGCCAAACCTGGGGGAAGACAATTAGTTCCAAATCTGGTACCGGTAACCTGCCTAGGGCCAGGATTTACCCCAGGGTAGTCTGACTCCAAAGCACCAATACTGTCTTTCCATAATACCCTCTGAGGTAAGGCAGTTTCCTTTAACAGATGGTGGGTGAGTTACAGAAGTCACAGCCACCAAGTGAGCAAGGATGTGAATGAAGTAGAATGTTGTTTTGTGCTCGGCTGCCGGACCAACACACATATTTGTAGGAGGGAAACAGCAGTACAGAGGGGCAAGCAGTCATCCATAAACCAGAATGTCAGGGGTTTAGTCAGCCTGTGGCACTTCTTTTTTTTTTTTTTTTTTTTTTTTTGAGACAGAGCCTCAAGCTGTCACCCTGGGTAGAGTGCTGTAGCATCGCAGCTCACAGCAACCTCCAACGCCTGGGCTCAAGTGAGTCTCCTGCCTCCACTTCTCAAGTAGCTGGGACTACAGGCGCCCGCCACAATACCTGGCTATTTTTTGGTTGCAGTCATCATTGTTGCTTGGCGGGCCAGGGCTGAATTCGAACCCGCCACCTTAGGTGTATGTGGCTGGTGCTTTAGCCACTTGAGCCAGAGGCGCCGAGCCAAGCCTGTGGCCCTTCTAAATTGGGTTGCCCCCAACTTAAGACATATAAAATGATGTTAAACAATGTCTTCTTCTCGAGGCTACTATGAGGAGAAATGAGTCAATAGAAATGAAGATTACAAAATTTTCTACAAATCATATCATGTATAAATACATGTTTTTGTATGTGACCGATAAAACAATATTTTAGAGACATTTAATTCATTTATTAGCTTTTTTTTTTTTTTTTTTTTGGTTGCAGTTTGGCCAGGCCAGGTTCAAACCTGCCACCCTTGGTATCTGGGGCCAGTGCCCTACCCACCGAGCCACAGGTGCTACCCCATTTATTAGCTTTGCTCTTCAATATAATGTTTAATTTCTCTTGGTCTCCATTTCCCCATCTGTAAAATGCGGCTGTAGGGCTCAATGACCTGTAAGCTGCTGTCTAGCTCTGACATTCAGAAGCTCAGTGACTCTTCCTGACTCCTACCATGCTTTCCAACCAGGCCTTGGTGGCTAAGAAACCCCAAGGATGGGGATCCCTTCACAGAGCCATGTCTCTCCTCAACCAGGACCGGGCTGAAGATTAAAGAGTAAAAGTGCCCCTTGGGAATATTCAGATACAAAAAACATGATAAAGAGAAATAATAAACATATTCCCTCAACAATATTTATTTATGGCTCAGCACCTATAGCTCAAGGAGCTAAGACACCAGCTACATACACCAGAACTGGAGGGTTCGAATCCAGCCCAGGTCTGCCAAACAACAATGACAACTACAAGCAAAAATAATAGCCGGGCATTGTAGCAGGTGCCTATTGTCCCAGCTACTTGGGAGGCTGAGGCAAGAGAATCACTTAAGCCCAGGAGTTGGAGGTTTCTGTGAGCTGTGATGCCATAGCACTCTACCCAGGGTGACAGCTTGAGGCTCTGTCTCAAACCCCCCCAAAACAATATTTATTTATGAATGTTAAGGCACATATGGTATTTTGGGAATAAGACTAAGCTCAAGAGACTATCCAGAGGAGGAAAGTAATTTTAAATAAATGTTTTCCCAGGCTGCACATGGTGGTTCATACCTGCAATTCCAGCATTTGGGGAGGCCAAGGCAGGAGGATCACTTGAGGCCAGGAGTTTGAGACCAGCCTGAGCAACATTGAGAGACCCCATTTCTATTTTAAAAAACATAGAAAAATTAGCCTGGTGTAGTATTGGTGTGTATGTCTGCAGTCCAAGACATTCAGGAAGTTGAGGGAAGAGGAGTTCTTAAGCTCAGGAGCTTGAGGTTGCTATGAGCTATGATGATGCCACTGCACTTCAGCCTGGGCTCCAAAAAAGAAAAAAAAAATTAAAAAATTGTTTACCCAGGTAATTATTTCATAGAGTTGTGACATGTTCTATGGGGGAGTAGGACTGTTTGCCAGGAAATTATATAATGGCGGGGGGGGGATCAGGAGGACTTCCCAAGGAAATGACATTTCAAGCTAGTTCTTGAAGGATGATCTGGATTAGCAGGGCGTAAGAGGGGGCGAAGGAGGGGGGTGAATAAGGGGGTGGAGAATGTTCTAGGCAGAGGATGTCTAGTACAAGATCTTTTAAAAGGAGAATTATTAATGTATTTGAGTTGCTGAAAATGAGCTGCTTTGGTAGTGAGAGGGAGAGCAGCGCAACATGAGTTCTTGATAAAGACAGGAACAGGTCACATAGGGTCTTCTAAGTCAACCTTAGGAATTGGATCTATAAGAGCACATAGATGGTACTGGAAGGTTTTGAGCTACAGAATATGTTCCAAGTGATCCCTGCGGAAGTAGTGAGTGTGAGAGAGTTGTAGAGAGGGTTATGGGAGCAGGTGCAGGGAAGCCATCAGGGTCTGAGGCTGGAGCCAGGGGCTGGCTGTGGAAAAAGTTGAGAAATGTGTTAGAGGTAGAAGGCTTAGGATGTGGTATTGATTGGTTGTGGAAGGGGAAGAAAGAGGGAGGTGACTCACGCACTGTAAATTACAACCCACTATTGGTGCTAGTAACTTGCACCCAATTTGCAGACAAATAAACCAAGTCTCTGAAAGGCTGAGTGACTTGTCCTGGCTGAACAGTTCAAGGAGGGATTCCCAGAACTCCTGGCTCTTGGGCCATAAGGACATCAGGTTTGTCCCAAGGGATTTATCCTAGATGCTATCATGATTTCACAGAAAATAGTGAAGGTCTGATTTTACATGTGTTGAATTCCAACCACAATAAGGCCAAGGCCATATGACGAGAGGGGACAGGAGCAAGTGACATCATAAGTCAGACAGAGTTGCTATTCAGACATGTACTGCAGCCCCCCTTATGGGATCGCCTAATTATAGATCCTGAGGAAGTGCAGTACAATAATACATTGCACAGAAGCTGATGAATAATTGTCAGTGGGCCAGACAGCCCTGTTAATCTGACTTGATATTTGGAATATAATGTGTAATAAGCTCAATGAGGTTTTTGTGGGAAGCTTTTAGCTGAACAGGTCACAAATCTTTCATGTCCAAGAAAAAGACCTGTTCATTGAACAACCTTTTCCAAACTCTGGAACTAGCACAATTAAAAAGTATGCCTGACCTTAGAGATTTCTCTCCCCATGACCCAAAGAAAGGGGACACAGGTCACAAAGTTCATGTAAATGTGTGCATCTGATACGAAGCAAGGCATTCGCATACCACTGCTCCTCTGATTGCCCTGATCCAGTGTGATATGGCCAAGATGAACACTAATTTCTTTCTAAGTATTTGGTTTCAGTGACTATGGTTAATGATTTTTACAATGTCACATGATTGTATGAAGCAGAGATCAGAAACTGAATCTTTCTGAGATCAGGGCCAAGCTGTTCCAGAGCACTATGCTACCTCGGGGACAATCTGAGCCTGGAGGTCCTCATGGACACAAGGACACTGGTCTCTTGGGGCTGCTGCGGCAGCTGCTGTAGACAAAGTGTCTTGCATAGGGCTTGGCTCAGCGTGAGAGCTTAACACATGGGCGATGCAATGGGTACATGAAAAATGCAGACTGGATTACAATGAACAGAAGATGATATAAATGGAATATGAAATTCTGATTTATTCAGAATGGTTGAATCACATTTGAGGGTCACACAGACATTTGAGCTATTATTTAACATGAAGCAGAAGCTAATCTCCACACTCTAAAAAAGTTCACTGGCTAAAATGTTGCTGGTCCTACCTGTGTCCCTCTACTCTCCCTGAGGGACTCATTCTCTGTTCCTCACTGTCCTAGTACTTGGACGTCTGGCTATGCTTCGGGCCCTTCAGAACACAGTAGCTGTGGAGAACATGAGCAATACGTCAGTGCTGTTTCTGGCCTCTCCTGGGTTTTGCCTTCCTTCAGCTGACCAACATTTATCATACATTTATTTATCTAGATACTGGCTCTACCAAAAAGTGTAAGACATGCTTGTTGCCATGATGCAGTTCACATTCTAGTGGGGAGAGAGGCCCATAAACCCAGTCAGGATTCACTGGAACAGGAGCTAAACAGGCAGGAAATTCCAGCTGAGGGGAAAGATGGGGGCAGAGGTGTGCAAGAAGGGCCTGCCTTTCCCTCAATTCCATCATCTGAAGACGACCTGTGAGTCACCCCATTAGCCAGTATGGTGAGAAATGGGTTTTTCCAGGTGAGCATGAGGAGAAAGAGCTGCAGGGTGGTGGAAAGAGCATGCCTGAGGCCGCAGACGGGGTCACTTTAGTCCCACCACATAGACACAGGGCAGAGGCAGGGCTGGCCTCCTCAGACTGACACACCAGGCCAAGCCCGGCCCCTTCTCCTCACCTCACCCCGCTCTCCTCAGTGTATCACTTTCTTTCACCCTATCCTTAGCTCCTGCCACCCAGAAATTTTTCTCCAGATGGGAGGACTGGCAATCATCTCCCCTCCCTTGTGTAATCAAATATCTCACTCTGAAGATATGCTCAGACTCCCTGGCCTCCACTCAGCCCTCCTGGTTTACAGTGTGCACATCGCAGCCAGCCAGCCCCACCGGTTTCTAATTAAAACGGAACAAGTGTTTCTCTAGACACAGAACCATTTCTTGGAGGAGAAACAACAGGTTCCTCTAAGGTTGGCCTTCAGGTCTCACATGGACAAGCTATGAAGGAAAGGCAAACGAGTTGATTTTCAAAAGCAAAAATGGACTCTATTAGAGTTATTATTAATTATCACTATTATTATTTTAGTGTACTGCTACCTGATACTGACCATAGAGAACTTAAATATGTCTCTGGAATAGCATTCCATTAGATAAAAAAAGAAATCCCATTATTTTAATGTGTTAAAGCTGAAAAAATAAAAAATAATTTCCTGTTCCCCTCAGGTTATAAAAATTTACATAATCTTCTCCAGATTGATCACATTCAGCACCATGCTATGGAAATGTAAACATTTCTGAAAATAAAACAGCTTTTATAATTAAAAGTTTGAAAAAACAATCAACACAAACCCCAAAGCCATCTGCGAGTGAACACATCCCTTGCTATGGGGTTTGTCCTGCATTTCCCAGCCCAGAGGTCACACACAGATGTGGTTCCCTATAGGCAGGGGCTATATTCAAAATATTGGATAGCCATTTCAGCCCTGGGCAAGGACTAATCAGAAAATGGACATTTGACCTAGCTCTGGAACAGGGTGCCAGAGGCTCTGCAGTGACAGATGGACCCTTTTGAGCCACATTATAGGGAAGTGGTTGGGGGGGGCTCCTTGGGAAGTGGTCCAGGGTGTAGGAGACACTAAGGGGGCTCAGGGAGGCTCTTCACTGGTCACCATGTGACAACTGGTAGGGCTAAGTGGTCCTGCTAGCAGAGACTGGGCAAAAACCACAATGAGGGAATAGCTGGCTGAAGGACTGAGTGCCTGCTAAGAGGGCAACCATGACTTGTTCTCTGTCAATTGCAGCTAGACCTCTGGTTTTCCATGGGAAGTTAAAAATCTGTATTTCATTATGGCAAATAATGCACATTAGAAAAAAATAATACTGTGAGAGCCAAACCAAATAGGTCTGCACATGGACATTTTACAAACTCTGGTGGACAGCATGATCAAAGGGGTCAGGGACACATGGATGCATGGCCTCCACAGAAACACGGACCCCACCAAGTTGTCCCAAATGCCCCAATTTCTCTCCCGCCCCACTGTTACTGTCCTGGTTCAGGTCACCTCATGCCTCACCTGCTTTTTTACAACACACTCTACACAGGTATATCCATTCCATCACACATATGCCCCTCTTTAAAACTCCCCCTCCTATTGTATTGGCTTATCTACCTCACCCAGCAGCTCCACCTTGTTTACTGTTGTATCTGCAGGGCCTAGCATATAGCTTGGCACTCAGCAGGCACAAAAAGAGAAGGGAGGAGGGAAGAAAAGTTTCCTTCAGTTAGATCCAGTCCCTTTAGTATCATGGCAAATAGCAGCACCTAATCATGGTATGTGGTAGGGCAACCCACCTTTACCTGACTTGGAACATGACTCATATGGCCAAAGTAGAAATATGTAAGAATATGATATATCGCGACCTGTCGGGCTCCTATGACCCTGGTCTCGGTTAGCGCAGGAAGGAACCAGGCGAGAGGCGGATTAGAAGTACAAGCTTGTGGAAGGCGGGCTAGCCCTTACTTTCCGGATAGCCCTGAGCAACCTCGGCACCAGCCTTTTATTGAGCCAGAACACCACAGGTGAGGGGAGTAATTAACAATGACTATGTGCTGAGGGCATGGGCTCTTCTTCCACAAGGAACTCCTGTGGAGGAATGGCCCGAGGTCCACGCCTCAGCTGCAGATCATCTTGCTCGGATGTCATCTGGAACTTGGCGTCCGCTACAGTGATATCTAAAGATTTTATATCCTAAGATAGAGCATCAAATTGAAAGATGTAACAAAGACATCTGTAGTGGTCACAGACACCATGTCAACTCAAACTACTGAAGATTTTATTTTTGCAGTTTTTGGCTGGAGCTAGGTTTGAACCCGCCACCTCTGGCATAGGCTTGTGCCCTACTCCTTTGAGCCATAGGCACTGCCCTGAAGAAATTTTTCAATACATAGCTCCAACTCTTAAATTTTTTAGAAAATAGAATTTACATTTCTTCTGAAAATGTAGGTACTTTGTATGTCTCAGGAGTTGCTCTTAAAAAGAGAGCATTCTAGTTCTGAAAATGTAAGTAGTTCGTATGTCTCACGAGTTGCTCTTAAAAAGAGATGGTCCTTGTTTCACAATGATGTGACTGTATCTACCACTGCAAAGCTGTATACACTTAAAAATGGCTAAAATGGTAAATTTTATGTTATATGTTTTTAACACAAAGCTTTTAAACAAATACATATCTTTCTTTTAAAAGCACATACACAAAGGGTCTTCAGCCACTCTTCTTCAGAGGTCCTTGTAATAAAAAAAGCTGGCACCAACACAAAATAGGCAAGGACAAAGGGAAATTGAGATGAGACCCATCTCATCCCTTGGTCCTTGCATTTCATGGTCCAGTCTTGGGAACAGCTGTGCCCAGGGATAAATAGTTTCTCTCTAGTTTTTATGATCCCATTCTGTTGGGATCATCATTCATCCAGTAGGCATTTATTGAGTGCCTTCTACTGAAGCTCTTATGGATATGATTAAAACATAATTTCTGCCCTTGAATTACTCTAAGTCCAAATTCTAGTGAATATATTTCCAATACTTGGAGTTGGAGGGAGGGTGGGTGCCTACTAAGGCCTAGCCTCTCTGTGATTCATCAGTCCTTCACAACATTCTCATGCCTGGTTATGAGAGCATAGCCAGGCCACAGGAGAGACCTAAGACCACCTGGTTATGAAATATCCACCATTTTCTTTTTCATTCCAGGTATGAGAGCATCCAATGTTATCTCATCAGCTTCTTCCTCACTATGCCCTGCTCTGATGACAAGAGGTTCTGGGCTTCCCTCAGGTAGTAAAACAAAAGCTGAAGGTAAAATGAATGGTAGAGGCAGGAGGCAGCATACATCTGTGTATGTCCAGAAGGCAAGAAAATGTAAACATACCCTACTCCTAAATCTAGTGTAAGCTATGAGGCCTCTGCCTTCTATACTCCAGGAATTTTTTTATCCTTACATTAGCTCCTTGGCAAGGCACTTATTCATATATCCCTACCATTCCCAGTGTCTTGGTAGAAATTAGATTGAAGGATATTAGACACAGAAAGCACAGAGTAAGAAACATCATATTATAGATGAATAAACTAAACTCAAAGAAATTAGCAAATTTCCCAGGCTCACGACAGATTACTGGCCAAGCCTGGACCAGAATACAGGTCTCTGGATGCCTCCCATAATCTATGTTATACATGAGATACCTTCATTAAGAGAATGGAGGTAAACTACTCAGTTCTGGCGGGTGCAATTTCAGGAAGGAGAGTCTGGTCACATAAACATTTTAAAAGTTTTTCCTGGCAATTTTAAATGTCTTTTGATAACTCTTTGGATTAAAGTAATCATATAACTACTATACCAAATAATCAGTACCAATAGCCATGTACCACGTACTAGACTCTAGATTTTATACAGAAAGGCAGAGGAGTTACCAGGAAAACCCCACTCTGGTGACTGGATGGTGTTCCAGCCCCAGGTCTCATGCTGCAAGAGCTTGGGCAATAACAGCAAAGAAATGGACAACATCAGGACCAGATTTAAGACATCCCCTCATAGTCAAACACCACAACCAGATGGCTTGGTGAGATCAAGCACCCTTGTCCAATAGCCAACTTGAAGAGCAAGACCTTAAGTTCAACTTTCCAGATAGTGGGATAATATTGGGTGTTACTGTTGAATCTATTTCTATGCCTCAGTTTCTTCATGAGTATAATACTTCATTATGATGCTCTGTTGAGGTTACTCTGACAGTTAAAAGATATCTCTACTATCTTACAGTACCTTGCTTCTTAAAACACAAAGTATGGGCTGTTCCATCTTATAGGCAGAAAAATAGAAGATTAAGAGGTTTTGGTGGGCTGAGACTGAAACACTCCTAGGTCTTCACAGATCACAGATAAAACACATTGCCAGCATAGTCTTGAGGGCACCTGTGGCCCCAGTGTCCCATTTACTCAAGTTCAGAATCAGAGGAATGTGAATACTCTGTATTGTCTTGAGCAGTGTTTCATGGAGCAGTGTCCTGACCTGTGTTGGAGTCACTTGGGACACTTGTTGCAAATGCAGATTTCTGGGCTGTGTACCAGGAACTCGATGAATCTTGTCGAGTGGGGGTGGGGCTGTAATCATGGCCCCTGATGACTGGTGTAGCCTGATGTTTCAGTGTTGGTGTCTCCTTTTGTTGCACCACCCTTTCATGTCAAGACCCTGCACTGGGAGACGGAATCCATAGCGTGTCTTCACCCAGAGAGCTTCCCTTCAGGCAACATTCTTTCAGCAGCTTGTAACGCACCACAAGCCATCAGTATGGGCTGTATGAAGAAGGACTTCACTGGTGGTATTTTGAATTTCAGAAGGGGGAAGCGTTCAGCTCCCATTTCCCAAAGAATAGCTACTTCAACAAATAACTGAGCAAGAAGTTAGTAATGCAGCTATGACCACAATTATGCACCCCCCAGACAGATGCTGCCCGTGTGCATGACTTTGCTGCCCCAGTCATGGCTTTGACTTTTGCAGGGGATCTGGTCTGCATTCTTCTCTGACCAGATCACTTTCCCTATATTTGAGGGTTAACAAGATACATCTATTTATGAACAATGCCCATAAAATGCCTCCTTTAAGGGGTACAAAAACTCTTGATCTTAGGGTCAGCTTAGCCACACCTGCTAGTTTAAGTCTAGTTTAAGTCCCTGTGCCTCGGTTTCTTAGAAGCAAAACAGAAACCCTCTGGCAGCCCTTCCTCAGAGGGGAGTGGCCAGGATAAAGAGGCAGGATTTGCAGAAAGCTGAGCCGTACAGAGGAGAAACCTCAGCCCACACTCAGATTCCCCTGGTGTGAATTACACATTCTGGATTTAGGTGAAAATCAACATGGATTCTGCCTGCTGAGGCTCGTGCTGCGGGTCGTGCCAGGCATACCCAGAGAGAAAACCAAAGAGGCACCAGCTGCCTCTTCTAATCCTGTACAAGGGCCCTGGGGTTTCAGCCCTTGGCCTTGCACACAGCACTCCTTCTGCACACTCAAGTCAAAAGCCCCATGTTCCCCCTTGGCCAGTGCCTTTGGCCATTGGTGGTCCACTGCCAACACTGGACTATCAGACAGTGTGAGGAAGGAGGTGGCTTCAGCAATCACTATTGGAACACACGGTGTCTTATACGCTGCCACCAGGCAACAGCTGGCATGCCCCTTCCCCTCCTTTCTGTACTCTCCTCTCATAAGGTCTTGAAATTGTTGGTGGTTTAAAAACACAGCAGATTCAAGAGTGATCTGTGCTCAAAATTCTCAAAAATCTGAACTCTCTAGTGAAGCCTCTAAATATTTGCATTCTCCAATGTCTATTTTTAAAAGAACAATCTGAATTTTAAGTAGATGTCTCAGCTTAATGGAAAGACTTTAATATGACTAATTATGGCTGAGAAAGTTATCAAGATTAAACGAAGAAGCTGACTTCAGTTTCTCTGGACTGTATTTGAAAGTCTTCTGCAAAGATGATCCATAGCCATTTGCAGAAGCCATTCAGAGATCAACAGAAGGCAAACTGAACAGTGAGGAAATGGGGGCTTAGTCTGGGCCCAGTGTGGTGGCTTCCACCTATAATCCTAGCACTCTGGGAGGCTGAAGCAGGAGGATAGAGACCAGCCTGAGCAAGAGTGAGACCTCCTCTCTATTAAAAATAGAAAACTTAGCAGGGCGTTGTAATGAGTGCCTGTAGTCCCAGCTACTCAGGAGGATGAGGCAGGAAGATCACTTGAGCCCAGGAATTTGAGGCTGCTGTGAGCTATGATGCCAAGGCACCCTACCCAGGGCAAAAGAGTAAGATTCTGTCTCAAAAAAAGGGAAGGGAAGGGAAGGGGAGGGAGGGGAGGGGAGTGAAGGGGAGGCGAGGAGAGGAAGGGAAGGAAGGGAAGGAAGAGAAGGAAAGAGAAAAGTAGAATTGCTAGCAAAATCATTTTAGTGAGGCCAAATTAATGTCACGGTAGACTGGCTTTTGTATATTTATTACATAACCATAATAACTGTCACTTGCTGAGCATTTATTGTGGCTTGGCCATTAGTTATTTTCTTAGATTAATTCTTGTTTAATCTTGCTAACAACCCCATGGGTTAAGTACTCATATCTAAGTTTTATAGATGAGATTGTCTTGGCCTGCTAGGCTTGCTATAATAAAATACCACAACTGGAGGCTTAAACAACAGAAACATAATTCCTCACAGTCTGGAGTCCAGAAGTCCAAGATCACGGTGTCAGCAGGTTTGGTTTCCCCTGAGGCCTGTCTCCTTGGCTTGCAGATAGCCACGTTCTTGCAGATGGCCACATTCTCTACACATATAGTCCATCCTCTATGGGCAGGTCCAGCCCTGCTGTCCTCTCTGGAATCCATGTTTCCCCTTCTTGTAAGGACACTAGTCAGACTGGATTAAGATGCATCTTAATGGTTTCATGTTAACTTAGTCACCTCTCTCAAGGCCCTATCTCCAAATATAGTCACATTCTGAGGAACTGGAGTTATGGCTTCAATATATGAATTTAAGGGGAACACAATTCAGTCCTTACCAGGGACAACCAAGGCTCAAAGAAGTGAAATAACTTGCCCATGGTCACACAATGCATGCCAAAGCTGAGATAGGTCTCATTCCAATCAGGGATTAGAGGACACTGACCTCCACGTATAGTACAGTTAAAGGAACATGGTCCCAGCTCTCCCATGAACTAACAGTGCATCCCAGCATAAGCGGCCAACCTTTCAGGGCCCTCTTTTCTCATCTGAAGATCTCCAATACCCTTCCCAGGTCTAATAGCCTTGCTCTTTTCATATTATTCTTTGGGTTTTATGACATATGGTTGGTCACAGCTATGACTTACAGGATGCTAGTCCTTGATCTCCTTGGCATCCCAATTATAGTGTCATTCTTGTGGGTAAAATACAATCTGTTTGACAAGGGTCTGCTTTTCCACAGCCCATATTATGAGGTAGTCCCCAAGACACACTGAGGCAAAGGTGAAGGACTGCTTGTCAGCCATCAGCAAAGACAAAAGCAGTTAACATTTGCATTTTGTGCTATTCTGTCTTTTCATCATTTACAGTTCTGGGAGTCTCAGTAAAGGAGAAAAAAAATCAAAGCTGACTACACATAAATTAAAAGAATAATGTTGATTGTTGTTGACTGTTCATAATGACAGAGCTCTTAGAAGATGTGAAGAAGTCCAGTCACAGCTGGGGTAGGATCTCACATCTGGCTCTGAAGCAGATTCACAGGTCTCACCTCCAGGCCACGTTTTCAGGCAAAGAAAGTCATCCTGGGGACCCTCTTGGGGTTCAGCCAGGCTGAAGCTGGATAAAAGGAAGCACATGGCCCCTGGCAGGGGTAACAGCCTAGCCTCCACCCTCCAGGAGGGTCCATGGCTGTTGGTGGGCCCTGAGCAGGTAGAGGCTAGATTCTAAAAGTAGGGTTGCAAAGTTTAAAGTGAAGAAATACATCTGCAAAATATTCTTCAGGACTTTCTAGTTTCAGATCAAACACATATATGCCATAATACAGCATTTCTAAGCAACATCCTGAACCAGAATCTCTGAAAGCCTGCCTACTCCAGCCTTTTTAAGGTCCCTCTCAAAAGAGATGCAGTAATAAGAACAACTGGTATAGAGTGTTATTGCTTGCAAAATGCTTTCATATTTTGATCCTCATGGGGCCTCCAGAGTCACTGAGGCTCCAAAGAAATTACAGAACTTGCCCAACTTGGGATTTGAACCCAAGTCTTCTGACTCTAAAGCTTTTCTCTATACTATGCATCTCTGAATAATAAGATTTGTTTCCCCCAAAAGAAAAAGCTTTCTTATTTTTAAAACAAAATAATAAGAAGAAAAAAGTCTCTGTACTTTGGAGGCAAGATTGCTGCTGGTCATTTGTCATGGTTGACTTGCTGTTCTTCATAAACAAGAGGCAATAGAGTCCAAAAGAAAGACCAAACAGCGTCCAATGCAGTGAAGACAATACTTTTTAATACTGGGGAGAAAAAGGACAAAAGAGAAAAAAAAAGCGATATCAAAATAGCCTATGAGAAATACAGAAGACAGCTTTCCCCTTATTCTAAATCTGGAAAGGTTTCAGATGCTGTCACAGCCAGCACCATGTGGGCCATTGTATCAACTATGGGCAACAGTGAGGCCACAATAGCTACATCAGAGTCCCAGTTGGCTCTGTGAGAAGCAGAACCAACCAGGACCAGAGCTCCACCCACGACAACCTTAGCCAAGCCTTGGATAACCTCCACATTACATGGCAACCTTGCAGACACGCAGAATCAAATCATCCCTGTTGGTGAAGTGTCTTCTCTGCCACCATGGTGACTCAATTATGCAGCTGTTACAGACTTGAGCTTGTTTTCTAAGAACATCCCCTTCATGTGCAGTCAATCAGATACTAATAATTAATAACCTCAAGAGGCAACAATTATATTACCATTTCACAGTTTGCAAAGCTCTGTTACACATATACTCTCTTGTTTGAATCCTAAAACCTCCTTCTGGCTTTAGGCTGGGTGGTTTGTATTGCCTCCATTCTACAGACAAAGAAACTGAGGTTCCCAGTTTATATGGTTTCCCTAAACTCACAAAATTACTAAATAGGAAAGGAGAAACATGAACTCAAGTCTCTGACTTCATATTTCATGCTATTTCCAATACCAGCCATTCCACTGAGTAAGACTTCCTGATTAACATAGCAAATATTATTCCTTCACATGTTTATTTTTTTGTCACAGCTGATGAAATTGAGAGATCTAAGGAGCAGCACCAGATATCTGGTCACATCAGTTCTGTCAAGCAGATATGAGGAAGGAGTCCAGTGTTAGCTCCCCATGCTTCCAAGTGACTTGTAAATAGCAAAACCAGTCAGCCATAGACATCTCAGAGTAAAAAAGGCTGCAAGGAAGACTTAACAGCTTGCAACCACATGGAATCTTTGGACTATGAAGTTCTGATGCTGGATGTCCTGAGATAAGGGTATAAGACCCAGTGTGGAAGCCACTGCAGCAAGGAGAACAAATGCCAGGCAAGTGGCCTGAGGGGGAGGGGCAGCTATTCTGCTGACTGGACAGAACTGAAGGAAAGAATATCACAATTATTTCCTGCAATTATTATTATTATTATTATTATTATTATTATTTTTGAGACAGAGCCTCAAGCTATCCCCCTGGGCAGAGTGCTGTGGCACCACAGCTCACAGCAACCTCCAACTCCTGGGCTCAAGCGAGTCTCCTGCCTCAGCCTCCCAAGTATCTGGGACCACAGGCGCCTGCCACAACGCCTGGCTATTTTTTTTTTGTTGCAGCAGTCATTGTTGTTTGGCGGCCTGGGCTGGATT
>CAUYTI010070772.1:0-25858 GCA_963575145.1 Galago senegalensis | reverse complement strand
GGAAAAATATACCATGTTCATGGCTAGGAAGAATCAACATTGTTAAAATGTCCATATTACCCAAAGCAATATACAATTTTAATGCAATCCCCATTAAAGCCCCATTGTCATATTTTAAAGATCTTGAGAAAATAATACTTCACTTTATATGGCATCAGAAAAGACCTCGAATAGCTAAGACATTACTCAGGAATAAAAACAAAGCAGGAGGAATCACCCTACCAGACCTCAGAGATATGTGTGAATTAATACTTTATAGATATTTGCTTAAACCTTCCTATCCGAAAGGATTTCTTCTTACACATGGCTGGACTATACACAATAAATCAAGGGAAATATCACAAAGAAGAAAGAATAGAAGGTTAGGTGAAACTTGGAATGATATATTATAATGTTAAACTATTATATATTGGTTTTCCAAATGTTTTCCTTCATTAGCTATTTTTATAGTTTAAAGTATCACTCTGCCTATTGTTTGCTAACCAGCTGAGCACAATCTTTGACATTTCATCTAGACAATTGGCAATCTATTCATCTGGCCTTCCCCCCCCTTTATCAATCTAACCATTCACCTTTACTGATTATCATCTTTGCACAGTCCCTGTGCTCATGTTGAGAGAGATTCAAAGATGGTTATAGTAGAATTAACAGCTTTGCAATCAAGTTTTGTAAAGGGATCTACTTTACTGCTAAGGGTACAGACTTTGAGTTACAAGGCGTTAAGGGTACAGGCTTTGAGTTATAAGGCGTAAAGGTACAGGCTTTGAGTTATAAGGATCTAAATTCAAATCCCATTTCTGCTTTCTACAAGCTCTGGATCATTTTCCCTTTGCTTAACTCCCTCTTGACTAACTTAGCTCTAAAATGGAGGTGATAATATTTACATTTGAGAGCTGAATGCTTAAATGAGATTACCCACAGCCTTTTTGGTGCCTTTATAAATGGTAACTACCTGATAAAGAATAATCACACAAATAAGTGCTAAGAAGATCATCAAATATTCCTGAAAGAAAGAAGCATTCAGGAACATTGGTGGAAAAGCACAGGGACCTAAAAAGAAAGAGAAGAAAGAGGCTTAATTTTTCTGAAAGATCGTGTCCAATACTAGGAAAAGCTTGAGAAAAATGAATATTACTGTCCATCGATTCTTGCGAAATCTGAATCTGTGAAAAGGTCTGACTAGGTTGAGTTCTTCCGTTCAACCGATGCCTTCACACCCAGAAGCTGTCACATACATAAGCCACAGAAGTAGGACATATCTGGAAACATACAGATGGTCACTTGTGCTGTGCCATACACACATAATAATTTACTTTGATAATTGTAATATATTTAATATTAATTTAGAAAAACTTGAGACTCTTAGAATGAAAAACTGCGGTAAGCCTTTTGTTAGTGTTATTGTACATTATGGAGATGAAAAATGTACAATTATTGTATTTCCTTTACTTTCTAGGTAGCAATAATAATATTCATTTCTGTAGGCCCATCAGACTATATATGAAATAGCTAAAAAATAATATAGAAAGGAAAATGGAAAGGGAGTAGAGGGACCAGCTGGCCTGAGATCCTAGAAGGCAGCCAGCCTGGGCCTCCTACTGCAATTCATTCTATTAAAGCTCTATGTTACGATCTATGAGTGTGAGTGAAAATATAGCCTTAAAGTTTATTATACAAAGTTCTTGTGCTATTGTTCAAAAGTGGAAAATCCAAAACTAAGGGAGACATTTGGTCCAGGTGGTTTCTATTTGAAATGGAAACTGTATAGAATTGAGAAAGATATTTAGGAATTCAAATTACAGCTGGCCTGAGTCACGGTGGATAAATGACCTCATCACTTTCAGCCTACAAGAGACAAGAGAGTGGTTTTGAGAGAAATACAGGTTTACTGGGCTCATCTCTGGCTCTACTGCTTGTTAGGTGAGAGGCCTAGGACACACAGTACATTTTCCTAATAAAACATGAATAAATACAAAATTAGTCAATATGATGCGAGAAGCAATAATCCTGACTTCTCAGTATCTAAACACAGTAGAAGTTTCTTTCTTTCTCATGTAACAATCCAGCAGGTGATTCTGCTGGGCGGGCAGCATTCCTACATGCGGCACTCCATGCATCCAGGCTCATTTGATCTGGGGGTTCCACTAACACCCGAGATCTCTGTAACCAACCTGTGGGAGAGAAAAGAAAGTGTGATGAAAAAAAATTTTAAAGTTTTGGCTCAGAAGTGGCGCCTGCCCTTTCCACTCTCATTCTGTTAGTGGCATATTGTTATGTGGTCACACCTAGAAGCAAGGAATCAGGGAAAGTTAGCCCTAGCCGGCACACTCGCTTCCCAGCCACAGTTTTCTATTAATACCATGGACTTGGGCACAGGAATAGTGGCAGATGGTCAGCCATCTTTCAATCCCTGCATTTTATGGGTGATGAGAGAGTCGGGGACCACACTTGAAAAGTGCCTAGCCCAACATTTGCTACACTATCAGCAAGTCATCAGTGATAGCTAATAATTAGGGATGCTATCTTCAGGTTTGCCTGTGATTTTCTGTGGTTCTAGCACTAAGGAACCTGTTCTCCAGGAATTTCTGTGTTTTGTCCAAGAACTTTCCTAGCTTGAGATAGAAACTCCTTTATTGGGGGAGCCCCTTCAGACAAATTGGGACAGGTGGTCATCCTGCTACTGATGTTATCATGATCATTACCATAGTCTTGAATAAAAGGGGAACACTTTTTATTTAAGTGTGCTTGGCAGATGTATATGTGTTCATGTTTGTGTTAGTATAGTAATAACTGTTTTGTAGGTAACAAAAAAAGAAATATAACATGGGAAAACGTACTCTGCAACGTTTTCAAACATTTTGAAAATTGTTTGTTACAGATGACCCAAGGAGACATTTGAGATGTTTGTGAGAAGGATAACTGTCTTCAAATGCACAAATGGAACCATGTGCAAGCGTTAGATGTATTTAGACTGTTCCAGAAGGCTGAACTGAGACCTACGGAGAGCAGATATGACAGGTAGATGACAGCTCAATATAAAGATTTTTTAAAATAGTCTGTTCAGAAAGCAGACTAATTCAGCAGTCCCCGTGGCAGATTCGAAAAGAGAACACAGGCTATCACTGCACCTCCACCCCCCAAGCCCACATTATTATTTAACACGCTTTAAATGTAATATTATTCTGGCCTGTCTGCACGGAATAGTTGGCCTTTTTGAACTGACCCTGGTTCATAGATATTTAAGGGACACTTTAGCAATAAATACAGAATGGGCACACATTTCCTTCTTACATTTCCTGCTCTTTGCAAACTGTATATTTTAATCTCAATTCTCTGTTACCACCTATATTGCTCTCTGAAGTACAGCCAATCCCAGAGCTCTCTTCTGCTTAATCCAGTCAGTAGGGGGCTTCTCCATCTTTTCTACGCTTCTCAGAATAGAATTATACGCTTAGGCTGAAAAACGAACACCAGCCAGAGCCCTTAGAAATAGCGATTTTCATCTGAAAATTCTTTTATTTTTATTTTTTTTTATTTTTTAATTGAATGTTAACTATGTACATTAATGCACTTCTGGGGTACAGTGTGGGGTTTTCACATGCATTCTGAACTACTTCCATCAAACTGGTCAACACAGCCTTCATGTCATTTTCTCAGTTAGGAATATAATTTAGTACACCTTTAATGGAGGGAAATTTTCCAATATCAATGTTTCAACTTTTTCTACCTCTAGGTTTCATTTTAAAAGCATATTGTGTGTGAATATATATAATATATACATATACACATATGTTTATTTTAATATTTTTGTGATAGTAAATCACTGGAATAGGCAAATCGTCTACATCAGATTACTGGCTAAATAAATGCTGGCAGATTTCCAAAGTCAAATACCAAATGGCTACTATAAAAACGAGACAAAGACAGAAAGAGCGCCAAGTTTTTAAGTGTAAATTATCCTATGTAAACCACATTTCCATCTGTGTAATTTTGTTTATGTGTTTGTCTATCTATCACCTTGATCCCTCCATCTACCAGTATACATTTTTGTAAATGAGTGGGCAATTGCTGGGACTGAGTAAAAGAAACTGCTAAAAGTGTTTATTTCCAGGGAGAGGAAATCAAAAACATGAGTGGAAGACAGAATTTCTTTTCCTCATACCTTAGCTCTATTTTATAAACAACTTTGCCAACATTCAAATTGAGTTTTTCTCTCTAGATGACTTTTTTTAATAACCTAAATCCCAACACTAGTACATGGAATCTTAAAATATTTGGCCGAAAACTTTTGCACTTCGCCTGTTTGGCTTCCAATGAGGCATTATAAGTGAAGGTAGAGAGCACAGACTTTTGAATATTGTTGTTTGGGTCAAGGTCCCTGCAGAAAACAGATGGTGCAATAAAATTAGGATAATTTAAGGAGTACCTAATAAAGAGACGTTTTGTAAAGGTGTTGGCAAGATGTTGGGAAACCATAGGGGACTGTGCAATACTGTGTAGCTAGAAATAGCACGGGTGAGTTACCTCCCTCAGGTTTGAAAGGGCAAGAGGAGAAAGTGTTATCAGAAAATAAAAATAGTAGAACTGTCTGGAGAAGGTCCTTCAATAGAGCTGAATCTATCCATCAGAAATCGTAGCCAAAATCTAGCAAGCTTGCATGAAGAGAGCTGTAAGAACAATAACTCATTGTCCTCCCTCCTGCTGGTCTCTTGTCGGAGCTCCCCAATGACTAACAGAGGACAAAGAAATCCACTGACACAGTCAGCCTCTCACGGCACCAAGAAGGTGGCAAGGGATGGAGAATGAACCCATGGGGGGGAAATGGATCATGATCTGAGCAAAAGGTAAATTTATTTGGATTCTGAGCCCTTCAAGTCATCAGTGTTGTGACCGTGAGTAAGTCAATTTTCTTAGCCTCAGAAATGGTATATTTTATATCAGTTAGGGTCCACTTGAGAGAAGGAACCGTCACGGTAATTTTAACAAAGGAGTTTGCTATGAAGAATTTTAAACTTCCAAACTCAGTAAAAGATCTAAAGGACACAGAGTCAGCAAAAACAGGGTATAGTCACTATCTCTAGTTTGGGGAAGCGTGAGCAATGAAGGAACTAAAGCAGTTACAAGAATTCCCACCCTCAAAGCTGACAGTCAGACCACCTCACGCTGAAGCCGAGCCCTCTATTGAAGGAATCTAACATTGACCTCCCTGGAAAAGAAGAAACATCTACTGGGTCCAGCAACTGTATCAAAAGCACAACAAATAATATGGACTTGAATCTGAGAGGCAATAAATTAAGAAGGCATGTGTAAAATGAGCATAATAAGAATTTTAATTGCTATCATTTAATAAACAATTACTAAGTATCAGGTACTTTACTGAGCATTTAATAATCTTTATCTCACTTATTTCTCACATGAAACTCTGTAATACATTTGCTATCATCATACACATTTTATAGTTGAAGGAAATGAAAAGTATTAAACCATCTTTATAGTGCTCTTGCAAATGTTCAGAGATCTTTTCCTTAAAATGCATGACAAGCTGGCTAGAATATATATCATGGTCAGTAAATGGGAAGGTAGAAGGAGGGAGTGGACAAAGAGAAAGCACAGAGAGACAAGCTCACGTGGGGGTAGGGAGAGATTACATTATCCAATCTCATATTTGTTCAATGTACTTTAAGAGTTCTTTATCAGCGTGTTTACAAATTGTTGTTAATGACCACGGTTGCACGGTGGCAAGATCACACCAACTCTCTAAATAGGGCACATAGCTCATCAGACGCCAATGAGAGTTGATACAATGGGGGACAAAAAACAGTTCTTTACAGCACTCAAAGTATAAATAAGTGTCAACCAAAATGCCATAGTCAAAACCGAAACCAGTATAAAACCTATTAAAGTAAGTAAAAATTGATAGAATTTGTGACCAGTGTACTTGTTCTGTAAGAAAAGGAAAGGATGTTTTTTAAGCTACAGAAAAACAATGGCAGATGAACTCAGATTTACAGGAGGAAGTACAAAGCATTGGAAATGGTAAATATGGGAATGTTATTATCTTAATACTTTGAAAAGAAAATGTCCTGATTTAAAACAAGAATTGTATTGGGGGTTGAGTTTTAAAAGACTCCATGAGGGAAAACGTGAGTGGAAGATGCTTTATATTGTCACAACTTCTTACATTTTACGTGAAAGGAGGAATTAAAATGGAATATGATAAATTATTTTTAAAAAATGGAAGGCAGAAAATCAGCAGCTATGGAAAAAAATAGAATGAACAAGTAAAAAATAAATTTAAAATGGTAGACATGACTAAAACTATATCAAAAATTAAATGGCATAAAAATACTCTGATACAAAGGTAGACATTGCCAGCTTACATGTAGAAATAAGGTCTAAGTCTATATGATCTACAAGAGATGCAGATCATCTCTTTTAATTTGAAGACAGGCATTGGAAAAATGATAGAAAGAGATATATTATCCATTCATAAAACATAAAAGAAACTCATACCTACATTAGAGAAAAAGTAGGTTTCAGGACAAAAAAAAATAAAATGTAACCAGAGATTAAGCAAGGAAATTCTGGAAAGACAAAAAGGTTTATTATGATCATTGCAATCACAGATATACATTTATCTAATAAAGTAAACTTTGATAATACCAAGAGAGATAGACATATCCACAATCATATTGGAAATCTCAGCAACTGACAGATATAAAGATACACATTGAACTACAGTATCAATCACCTTGACCCAATAACTTTTATCCAGTTTAGAATCCAATAACTACAGAATCCACGTTCTCTACAAGTGCACATGAAACATCCACCAAGCTGCAAACAATGCTGTGATATAAAAATAACTATCAATACGTTTTGTTGAAATATTACTGTGATCTGACCACAATATGATTCAATGAGAAATCAATAATAAGAAGTTATTAGAAATGATCTCAAACACTTAGAATTACGATAGTACACTTCTAAAACAATAACATAATTGAGCACAAAATAAAAATCTAATGGTAAATTAGAAAATACTTCAAACTCAATGGTAAAAATAGATATCAAACTATAGAAAATGCAAATAAATAGTAGTTAGAAAAAAAATGTAATCTAAAAAGGTGAAGTTTCTCCTGAGTAAGAAAGGAAAATAGAACAAATTAATTGCAAGAAATATAAATATAAAGAAATATGAATACAAAGAAAAAAATAAAATAGCAGAAATCAATAAAAAAAGGAAAAAGAACATTAACAAATCTAAAATTAAGGTTTGAAAAAGACTGAAAATTGTAATAAGCTAGTAATAGAATTAACACATAAAAGAAAGAAAATACAAATTGCCAATAACATGTACTACAGGACATTTATCAGTTAGCTCACCATTGATTAATAGCAGAATATTACGAATAATTCATGTTAATGAATTTGAAAGATTATATAAAGTGCAGGAAATCTCTCTAAAAAGTACAATTAATAAAAATCGACCATAAAAAATCAAACCAAAATAATCATCTCTCTCTGAAATCATTTTTTTTTTTTTTTGAGACAGTCTCACTATGTCACCCTCAGAGTGCTGTGGCGTCACAGCTCACATCAACCTCAAACTCTTGGGCTTAAGTGATTCTCTTGTCTCAGCCTCCCAATTAGCTGGGACTGCAGATGCCCACCACAATGCCTGACTATTTTTTGTTGCAGTTGTCATTGTTTAGCTGGCCCAGGCTAGGTTTGAACCCACCAGCCTCAGTGTACGTGGCTGGCACTGTAACCACTGTGCTACAGGCGCTGGGCCTGAAATCAAATTTCATACATAAAAAACTCTTGAACAGAATGTGGATGCATAACCTTACATAAACTTTTTCAGAAAATAGGAGATAATAGTTGCTAGGTCGTTATTCCCTTTTTAATTTATATATTTTTTTAAATTTATTTGTTTAATATTTTTCTTAGTGGGTCAGTCATTAATCAACTGTATTTTTTTAATTTTCAAGAAACAGTATCTAAGATTAATCATTAATGATAGGTTTTCTATTTTCTAATATGTAAATATAATTCTATTATTTCCAATATTAGGAATAAATTATGATTTCTCTGTAACCAAGCACATGAATGGGATAAAATTTCACAAATGTTTCATTGGTGCTAGAAATTATATGCTCTATTTTTAAACTGGCATTTTTGATGTATATCCTCTTGATACATTTTATAAATTTACAACTTTTATCTCCTATCTGCTTATTTATTTTTGCCTTCTTAGTTTTTCCTTAGCTAAGTAAAGTTTCCAAAATAAGTATAATAGAGCTTAAGTTATTACCATATATACATATATTAGAATATTATGACCTCAAATAGGTAATAGCTTTATTCTTTATAAATGTGATATTCTGTAGTTATAACAATTTGATTAAAAATTCAATCTCAATTTCTTAGTAGCTGGTATGAACCAAGGAAAGTTACTGGATTCTTCAAACCTCAATTATCTCACTTATAAAGTATGACATAACTTTGTAATGCATCAGTGATTACATGTATAAAACCTTACCTCAAAAGACAATTCTGGGAAGATGGCAGAATAGGAAGCACTGGGAGTCTGTCATTACTTTTCCCTTCAGACAATTGCTCTGGCAGGATCTGTTTGACATAACTATTTTGTAACTTTGGAGCCTATTGAAGCCTTATAACTTAGATCGTAAAATACAGTTAATTTCGATTCAGTTTTTTTCACAATCCAACCATCCACTACCATAATAACTCTCACAGCCTGAGGCTATGCACATGTTCCTGGCACAATATTCAAACAACTGTATGAGCCAGAGTAGGTAAAAAAAGATAAAACAAAACAAACAAAACAAAAAAATCCTGTGCTCCAAATATAAGGGAAATGTGCTGTAATCACTAATCTCTGCGTCTGGTAACAGAGCTGAAGACAAAAGATGTTCAGGCATTCTTATTGTACCTTCTTTCACTGTTGTAAGCTCCTTCCCCTCCAAATAAGTCAATTCTAGGAGATGTAAAGGGCTGGTACCCATTTTTCCCTCCTTCATTTCTTTTTCTTTTACATTTCTTTCTTTGCTTTGTTTATTTCTTTTTCTTTTTCTTTTTTATTTGAGAGACAAACATTAAAAAATAGAGCATTCAAAAGCAACTGCCTATACAAGGAAAATCAGAAAGGAACTGCTTTTTTAATTATTATATTTATTATTTTTTAATTATTATTTTTTGTTAAATCATAACTTTGTACATTGACACATGTGAAATGCTTACATTGAACTAAATAACACATCCGTCACAATTATACTCATTTCTGAATAGTTTTGAAATGTACCATTGCATCATGTACCTTAGGTGAGGTCCCGCCAAATGCCAACCCTCCCTCATCCCATATCCTCCCTCCCCTCTCCTCTATCTCCTTTTCCCTTCTACTTTCTGGACTATAGTTATGTCTTGCCATTCATATGAATGTGTACCTGATTATCTATTGGTTTCATAGTAGTATTGAGTACATTGGATACATTTTTTTCCATTCTTGAGATACTTTACTAAGGGAAAGGGGCAGAGTTAGAAAAGACCTGAGAACACCATAAGTTTACACCTTAAGCAAACTGCTAAAAAACACACACACAAAAAAAAAACAATAACAAAATAGCAAACCTTGGAAAAGGAGAAGAATCTGATTTCCAGAGTTACCACAATTGCTAGATTCAAATACCTCTTTTTCAATGAAAAATCAGAAGGCATGTAAAGAAATAGGAAATTTCAAATGAGAAAAGAAATCAACAAAAACTGCCCCTTATTAAGACTAGACAAACTTTTTAAAACAGCTATTTTAAAGATACCTATAGAATTAAAGAAAAATATGAAGAATATCAAGAAAATAATTTTTAAAATATCAACAGATATATAAAATTTAAAGCAAAACAATCTAAAATTGGAAGTATAATATCAAAAATAAAAATAAAAATCACTAGAGGGATTCAAAGGCAGATTTAAGGGGGTAGAATGAGAAATCAGAAAACTTAATAATATTAAAATTCCAATGACTGAGTCTTGCAAATGGAAAGAAATAAATTTGAAGAAATGTGAACAGAGCAAAAGGACCTATGGAACACCATTAATTGGACCAGCATACATATTGTGTGACTCCCAAAAGGAAAAGAGATAGAGAAAGGGGTATACAGGATACTGGAAGAAATAATGGTTAAAACTTCCCAATTTGATAACGTATATGGATATAAACATTTCAAAAGTTAAAGGAACTCTAAGTATAATCAACTCATTAAATTTTCAAAGGACTAACACAAAGAAAGTACTGAATGTAGCAAAAAGAAATGTTCATGTACAAGTGATCCTCATAAGATTATCAGCTGATTTCTTATCAGGAAATTTGGACACTAGAAGGCTGTGAGCTAATATTTTCAAAGTACTAAAACAAACAAACAAACAAACAAACAACAACAACAACAAAACCTGTTGACAAAAAATCCTATAGCCAGCATAACCATCCTTCAAAAAATGAGAGAGAACATGGTGTGGTAACTTACACCCGTAATAATAGCAGTTTGGGGCAAGAGTATTGCTTGAGACCAACCAGGAATTTGAGACCAGCCTAGGCAACATAGTGAGACACCATACTGAAAAAATAAATAGCTAGTGTGGTGGCATACACCTGTAGTTCCAGCCACTTGGGAGGCTGAGGCATGAGGATCACTTTATCTCACAAGTCTGAGGTTCTAGTGAGCTATAATGATGTCACTATGGCACTCAAACCCAGATAACAGAGCGAAATTTATCAAAATAATGATAATAATAGAACAAGAAAAAGATAGTAATAATAATAGAGAAAGAAAAAAAGATATTCTAAAATAAACAAAAGTTGAGGGAGTATATTGACCTGCCCGGCAAGAAATACTTATAGGAGTCCTGCCAGGTCAATTTAAGGACGCTAAATAATAACTTGAAGTCAAACAAAGAAATAAAGATTTTGGTAAAGGTATATACAAGGGCAATTTTAAAAGCAAATTGGATAACCTGAAATATGTGCACATTCCTAGAAATATAAAACCTGCTAAAACTGAATTATGAAGAAATGAAAAATTCAAATAGACCTATAACTAATAAAAAACATTGAAACAGTAATCAAAATCTTTGACAAAGATAAGTACTGGACCTAATGGCTTCACTCATAAATTTTACTAAACCTCTAAAAGCACATCTTGAAATTTTCCAAAAAAGTGGAGAAGAATAAAGTTTTATAACTTCATAAGTTCATTCTATAAGGCAACCCTTAACTTGATTCCAAAGCCAGATAAAGACAGTCCAAGAACAGTAAACTATAAACTAATATCCCTTATGAATATTGTTGCAATAATTCACAGCAGAATACTTGCAAACCAAATTCAGTGGCATAGTAAAAAAGGTTATTCACCATGTCCAAGTGGGATTTATTCCTGGAATACAAGGCTGGTTCAACATACAAAAACTGATTAGCATAAAACATAGTAATAGAAGAAAAGGAAAATAGACCAAATGGTCTTCTCAATCAAATCAGAAAAAGCATTGATAAAATTTAACATCCTTTCATTTAAAAATATTCCACAAACTAGGAATTGAAGGAAACTATCTTAACATATTAAATGCCACATATTAAAAACCTACATACTCATACTCAGTGAAACCCACGTACACATACTCTATGGCACACTTAAATTACGTTGACCAAAAAAAAGTAAAAAAAGGAATATACTCACTGTGCTTTGAACTTCTTTTGAAAATAATTAATGATCTTTAAAATTTTCCATGGTACATCTAAGATCCTCTCACAACACATCAGTAGGCCACAGCACGCCAGTTGAAAAATCACAGCTGTATCCTAACAGTGAACAATCTGAAAAAATATACAAGATTAATTTGTAATAGTATCAAAAGGAATAAAATGTTCAGGAATTCACTTAACCAATGAGGCAAAATACTTACATAATGATAGGTATAAACATTGCTAAGGGTAATTAAGGAAATATTATAAATGGAAATACATTCTATGTTCATGGCTTGGAGGATTTAATATTGTTTTGATGTCACTATTACCCCAAGTGATCTAAGGAGTCAATGAAATCCCTACCAAAATTTGAATGACTTTTTTGGTCAGAAATAAAAAGCCTATTCTAAAATGCATATGAAATCTTAAGGGACTCCAAACAGCCAAAACAATTATGATAAAGAAAAACAAAGTGGACGGCACCTATGGCTCACAGAGTAGGGCACAAGCCCTATATGCTGGAGGTGGTGGATTCAAACCCAGCCCCAGCCAAAAATAGCAAAAAGAAAAAAAAAAAAGAACACGCTGAATGACACATTTTCTGATTTTAAAACTTACTATAAAGGTACAGTAATCGAAAGTGTGCTGCTTCATAGAGTACAATAAATAGATCAATGAAATAGAATAGAAATCTTAGACATAAAACTTTGTGTACTTGGGTTAGGGACATTTGACAAGGGTACCAAAATCATTCAGTGGGGAAAACTAGATATCTATGTGTAAAAGAATAAAGTTAAACTCTTACCTAGTGCCATGTACAAAAACTAATTCAAAATAAATCAAAGATCTAACCACAAGATGTAAAACTGTCAGTATAAAACACAGACTATAATCTTTATGACATTGGATTTAGCAGTGATTTCTTGGATCTCATATCAATCCTAATGACAAAAAAAATAAATAAATAAAACATTGAACTTTGTGAAAATTCAAAAAAATTGTAGATCAAAAGATACTGTCCACAGAGCAAAAGGCACTCACGAAATGGGAGAAAATACTTGTAAATCAAATATCTGATAAAAGATTAATATTCAGAAAACATTCAAAATGCCTAAAACTCAGTAACAAAAAACAAAGAACCCAGCTCAAAAAATAAACAATGTATTGATCATGCTTTTCCCGATATAATATGATTCTGTATCATGAGCTTTCTTCAAAGATAAATAACCTATAATCACATAAAAAGATGCTGAACATCACTAGTCATAGAAATGGGGATCAAAACTACTATGAGACACTACCTCACCCCCATAAGGATGGCCACCAGAAAAAACAGAAAATAAGAAGTGCTGGTGAGGATGTGGAGGAATTACAATCTTCGTACACTGATGATAGGAATGTAAAATAGTGCAGCTAAGAAAAACTTTACAGCCGTTCCTCCAAAAATTAGATATAGAACTACCATGTGATCCAGCACTTCCACTTCTGGATAAATATCTCCAGGAATTGAAAACGGGATGTGAAAAAGGTATTTGTATATATGCGTTCACAGAAGTATTATTCACAATAACTAAAGAGTGACTGCAACCTAAACTCCACCTACAAAAAATAGATGAGCAAAGTGTGGTATATACATACAAGGAAATATTTTCCAGCCTGAATAAGGAAGGAAATTTTGATATATGCTACAACACAGATGAACCATGAGGACAGCACACTAACTGAAATGAGCTTGTCACCAAAAAAAAAATGGCAAATGATTTTACTTGTGGGAGGTACTTAAAGAAGTAACAATCATTGCGATAGAAGGTAGAATGGTGGTTGCCAGGGGCTGGTTAGAGGGAGAAATGGGAGTGATTATTTAAAAGTATGACAGATGGATTGTAGTGCTGGCTGTACAACATTATGAATGCATTTAATACACTGACCTGTACACTTAAAACAATAGCAACAAATGGCCCCAAGTAAATGACAGTTTTTATTTACAATTCTGTTCACTTTGTTTCTAGTTGCTTTAGCTTTGTGACTTCTTGCTACGGCACTATTTCAGTAAAGTCTCCTGGTTTGCATCTTTGCTATTGATTGCGCTTTTCCGAATATAATATGATTCTGCGTCATTTAGTATTTTTTAATTAGACTGTGGTGATACCAACACTGCCTGTTTTTCTTGTCATCTTAGTTATTATATTCCTCTGTCCTCAAATGAGGATTTCTTCAAGATTAATAAATTCATGCTGAAATGTTTGTCTATGTACTTGGAGGACTGCAGCCATTCAAATTCTTTTCATGTTGCTGTGCTGGGTATTTTTCTTGCTATATAATTTTAATATTATTCTTGGTTATTGCCTTTTGGTTTGTCTTTTAGCAGTCATGAAGTTTTATTAGCTCTTTTATTCTTAAATATCTTGAAGTAAAAAATATTGCTATATTTGAATTTTAATAGTAACAGCAAATGTAAATACAAATGAAAATAAAAACTCAGAACCCAAATAATAATCAGGTATCAAAAATTACAAACGATAATTCTATAGTTTGTATCTGTAGAACAATGCTATTTCACTCATTTGGGGCCCAGAAAGTAGAACTGAAAATTAACAAGTATTTATATTATTATCTGACACAGGTTTTTCTTCCTATTATCCAACATGACTATAGCTACTAAAAAAAAAATGTAATCAGAAACAATTTTAGTATTTACCTATGAAACATATAGTCAAAACTACTGCTACTAGTTATTTTTATGTCGCTTCAATCGCCGAGACATATTGGCTCAATGAGCTATTCTTTTTTTAATCCCATGGACTAAAAACTCTATTTAAAGTTATTATAGCTTTTGTTTAAGGAAAGTGGTGATTTTAATAATCATTGAGGTCTGATGATCAATGAACTTCATGAAACTAAGGATATGATAAACAGAGGTTAATTTGAGAAGAAATATGTTTTCCTTAGCAACTTTATGAACGGGCCATGAAATTTGGAAACTATTTACCACATTTTAATTAAGTTGCTATTACTCAAAAGCATATTGTTGTCTTCTTCTTTAGTGTTGACAGATTTGAAGTGAAAATGAGGAGCTACTTGCATTAATTTACAGGGGCTTTGGAAGACACACTCTGGAAGTTTATTAACCCAAAGATCCACAAGGGGCATACTTCTTATGAGGACGTCATGAGTGTGACCAAAACATAATGAGAATATTTTAAAACAGTATTATCATTTGTAGATAAACGCACTTCCCTGCTCCCCTGGCTGATCTCTATCTGTATTGAGAAGTTTTCATTTATTCTTAAAGGCTCTACTCATTGGAATTTTGAGTTTTGAAAGAACCACAATAAACTTGGAGGTTTGGATATGCTATTCTCTATTTATGTGATTTTAATTAGCCACTGACTCCAGCCTAAATATTTATTAGTTCCTATCCTTTTGTTGGATTGCTAACATGAAACATCCTCTGACTGTTGTATTGATGTAAAGATAATATGGGCTGATGGAATTGTTTTCCAGGACATTTATTCTAGGATGTGAAGGTTAACTTCCAGTTGCTGTTCAGATAAAATTTCTCTCCATAATTAAAAGCAGCATATGCCCCCACATAAATCAGGAGAGGTTTTGTTTTAGTAGAATTAAATTTGGATTTGAAGGACAGAAGATTTCCCTAGTGATAACAGTTGGCAACAAGTGAAATGAATATTGAAGGAGATACTTGAACTAATCAAAATAATATTTTAAAAGGATACTAAGGAATAAATCGAAGATCAACTCTGAGTATTTTCCAATCTATTATGTACTACTTTTTCATTTGGGCTCCTAAGTTAATTAAGTAGAACTTAAGCCACACTAAATCCTACACTAATCAATGATCAGATTTGTTATTTTTCCTTTTAATTCATTCATAGTCTATCATAATGCGTATCATATACACTGATTAAAAGTATTTTATGAAATGAGTTCATGCGTGGCATTTATGTGATTTCAAAATGAGATAAAGTAGCTTCAAAGCATTTACTCATTGAACTCTGTATTTTAAAATCTATTTTTACAGATGTCTGGATAAATAGCACACATCCTGAGTTTAATTGTAGGTACCTTATTTGGAAAACCAGAAATGCACAATGTGAGTTTCTAGAGAAATTCTTGTTGGAACAGGTGAAGCTCAGCCAGATCCTTACCTGTCCTCATAAATAGAACTACAGCTATGGGGTACACCTGCCGTTAAGCAGGTTTGGCTTAATCCTCCTGCTACACCCCGAAATGTTTGACTTGCTGAGTGTTAATAGCTACACAATATGTTTAAATTGTAATTTAATCCCACAGTAGTTTTTGATTAGCAAAATAAATGTGCATTTTAATCTTCCATCATCAGATAAACTTTCTGAATGAAAATTAGTATGCAAATGAATAACTTCAACTTCTACTTTCAGAATTCTTGTGATTTGTGAGGAAAATATTGAGCCATGTTACTTTGTAAGTGATGAGTGTAAAAAAATAGAATAGCGATAATTTAAAGATCTTAGAACAGTGTTCATGAAAGGGAATCCTGACCTTGAAGAGGTTCTTATGAATCAATGTACATGAAAACAGCTCAGCGCCCACAGCACAATGGTTACTGCACCAGCCACATGCACCGAGGCTGGCAGGTTTCAATCCAGCCTGGGCCTGCTAATCAGCAATGACAACTGCAACAAAAAAATAGCCGGGTGTTGTGGTGGGTGCCTGTAGTCCTAGCTACTTGGAAGGCTGAGGCAAGAGAATCATTTGAGCCCAAGAGTTTGAGATTGCTCTGAGCTATGATGCCATAGCACTCTACTGAGGGTTACATAGTAAAACTCTGTCTCAAAAAAAAAAAAAAAAAGTCCATGAAAACACTTCATCTACTATATGACATATTGCTATTATAATGATCTGAAGACTTTAAGCACTGCCCATATTTTATCAAATATATTTTCTGCATTATTTTTTCTAGAAAACAAAAACAGCAAGAAACACACTGCCTTGAAATGAAGAGGAAGAAGGAAAACAAATACTACTTAAAATACCATTACATTTCTATTCTCCACTGAAATAGCTCTTTCTAAAGTCAACAGTGATCTCATTTTCACTAAGTCTAACATTTTCCTTGAATTTTCCCACTAACACTACTGACCAATTCCTAAAATACTCTCCTTTCTTGGCCTATTACCACGCGGTTCTTCACAATTTTACTTCTGTTTCCCTTCTCCATTTATCCGACTTTGAAGCGTTTGGTTTACCTCCCAAGCATTAGCATAGGTCATGTTTTAACCCTAAAGCCTCTCTTCTTTTCATATCATTCTTTCTTCTTCCACCTTCTCATTTATACCCACCCCAATTTCCCCACATACGAACAATTTACAACTCTCTTTCCAAGTCCACACCTCTCCTTTGAGTTCCAGATGTTTACCTAATTAACATCGTGACATCTGCTTGATATCTCAAAGGTGACTCAGAGTCAACGTGCTCAAAAGGAAAGTCACAGCCTTGATTTAAAACACTTGTTCTCTGCCAGCGTTTACTATCTGACTAAAAGGCATTGTCATAATCCAGCATTCCATCAGAAATGTGGGAGTCAAGCTTAATAATTCCTTGTGCTTCCCCCTTTCATCTAATCTATATATTATTGAGTCCTGTCAATTATTTGTGTGTATGTGTATGTAGAGAGAGATGTACATATATATATATTTTTAAATCTGAAATGTTGGTAGCAATGCTTTCAGAATCAGGTACCTCACCATCTCAAGAATGATGAAATCAGCATACAAGATTGAATAGAACTAAGCTTATGTTGCTAGCTCAGATAAGCTGTTTAATACTGAGGTTCTCACCCACCTCTGAAATTCAGAAGTAGTACATCAACTTTGGGCCATAGTCCCTTCATTTATAAAGACAAATGTCTTTAAAAATTCAAAAATTTGTCTTTATCCTTTCATCATGGGCTAAATTATGACTGTTCAAACAATTTCAAAATCTTGGTGCCTTGAAATGATAAGGTTTATTAGAAATTTCACATATATCTTGGGTGACTGAGGATTCTGTTCTGGCCTGGATCTTTTCCCAGAGCCAAACAGTTACAGCAAATGACTGGGTATATTGTCAGAGAAAAAGAAAAGTTTTCATCAACAATCAAAAGAACATTTTGTTTCTGTCATTCAATATCATGACCCAGGAGTAAAACACATCACACCGGCTCACGGCTCACTGGCCAGACTTGAGTCACATTCCATCCTTCTCACACTACGGCCGGGAAGTACCATCCTAGCATGTGCCTGGTAAGCAAAGAGCTGAGGACATTCGATGAAAGTATTAATGACTTTTATATTACCCAACAGAACTTACAGATTAAAACATGACTTAATAAGCAAAAGCTGGAACTTTAAATTCTTTGGATGAACGAATCCTAATGTTACCCAAATCAATTTTTGGACCTGGAATATTGAATAAGGAAGCCAATATTTCCCCCAAATTTCAATTCAAGTGTAATTGTAATAATACTTCTAGTTTTCTAGCTATTCAAATAGGAAGCTATTGGCTCGGCACCTATAGCTCAACTGGCTAAGGCACCAGCCACGTACACCTAAGGTGGTGGGTTCGAATCCCCAGCCTGGACCCGTCAAACAACAATGACGGCTGCAACCAAAAATAGCCGGGCGTTGTGGCGGGCGCCTGTGGTCCCAGCTACTTGGGAGGTGGAGGCAGGAGACTTGCTTGAGCCCAGGAGTTGGAGGTTGCTGTGAGCTGTGATGCCACGGCACCCTACCCAGGGGGACAGCTTGAGGCTCTGTCTCAAAAAAACATAAACAAATAGGAAGCTATTACTGAGTCATTAACCTCCAAACATGTATCTATGATTACCTGAGTTCAACACTACCATGATTTATTTCTTAAAGAAACTTCATAAAAATAAGAGCTTTAAAAATAAGAGCTTTACTCAAAAAAACATGTATCTTCCTTGGCTTCTGATCTTTAACTTTGTCCTTCAGAACACAGGACATTCATTTCTTTTGGGACTAAAGTCCTTTGAAATGTCCTTAATTTTCACCAGTGTTTGATAGAATAGTCAGAGTTTATTATGGTAGACAGGTGACGAAAGCTTTGTGGCTCTCTTGGAGTTCTCTAGTGCTAACTATTTTGGTTTTCATCTACTCTAGGTTTTTAGTCTTTTTTTTTAATTTTAAATTGCACTTGACTTTTTTGGCAAGCGGCTACAAAAAGAATTGTATTTCCTCAATCAAATATTATTTTCAGAAGTGGATTAGCTATCCATTTGATATGTCATCCCCTTCTGCTTACCAAGGAGCAACTAAGTCAAATATATACTGATTCTGGCAAAATTCTTTAGTGAGTTTATGCCTGCAATCATCTATAAATTGGTTTCCAAACTGTGTCAAGAAAATATTTCCTTTCCATTCAACAATCAAGGACCATTCTTTCCAGCCATTGTGACTCTCCTGACACAAAGTTGTTTAATGCTATTTTAAAGTAGAACATTGGGTAACTGCAATACCATTATTGGAGTATAATATGCCTGATTGATCAAGGCCATAGGAAGTTAATTTAAATTCTTCAAAACAAGAAACAGAGGCATTCAAGCCCTTTTTTCATAGTTGTAGCTAAGCCACATTGTATGACTTGGCAAGAGCAAATGACATCTCATTAGAGTACTTTGAGGTTGCAAGTCCTAGAAGGAAATGTTGGGGGCCCTTTATACCAATCTCTGAAAGGGCCCTATACATTAGCATTGTTTTTAACAGAAGGAAATAAATCATAAGTCAAAGTGTGAAATAATAAGTGCTCAACTTTATAAATTCCATTATCATGTTAACCTCATTAAGAGCACCCACCTGATTTCCAAACCCTGATAACTATCTTTGAAGTCATCAGAAGCTTTTAAAAATGAACCAGGTGTATTTAGTTTTTGAGTTGCACATCCGCAAGATGTGACTCCCACGTAGCTACTAAGTTTTGACTGATAATCCCGACAGAAAATGCAAGACTCCCTTGAGGGAATATTCCAAAACGACATATTTTGTAGAACAAAATGGTGTCCACACCAATATGTTAATGGCTGAGACATAAGCATGCTGCCACTAACAGCGCTCCATCATGAATAGGCATATGAGTTTGCATGTTCTTGCTTTATTCCTCCATTTCATGTTTGTTCTTTTCTTTTTTTTCTAAACATACAGCTTGAAATTTAGGTGACAGAGGGACGAGCTGTAAACTAGTGATCGCAGGCAGAGAAAGTCATCAAGGGCTTCTCTGCTGAACGCTGGTGACTACTAGTGAATTTGTTATTCGTCTTTCACAGAAAAAGATTAACTGTTATTTTGTGCATGTGGATCACTAAGATGGTTCCTGTTTAAAAGATTTCATGCTGGAGGCTGTGGGTCGCTCCTGTAATCCTAGCACTCTGGGAGGCTGAGGAGGGTGGATCACTGGAGCTCAGGAGTTCCAGACCAGCCTGAGCAAGAGTGAGATCCCATTTCTACTAAAAATAGAAAAACTGAGAAAAGAGGATCACTTGAGCCCAAGAACTTGAGGTTGCTGTGAGATATAACGCCATGGCACCAAAGTCAAGGTGCCAGAATGAGACATTTTCACACACACACACACACACACACGTTCACCTTTTACTCTGATAAAAAGCTAAAATACAGAATAGGGAAAAATCATATATTTGATACCCCATGATTCTAGTTGTGTTTATAAAGTATTACAATTCCATAAAAGCACTGTTTACTGACTCAGATTCTGAAGCACCATGCTATAATTCACTGTTATTATCCGTCTAATCAGAGGATAAAGACAGAGTGATTTGTGCCTTTAGGCAAAAATTTCCTTAAGCTCCCTCTTTCTGCTTGCATTGGCAGCGGTTTGATACACTGCCCTGGTTTCTGATTTCTTAAAGAATGACAATTTCAAGCTGAAACTCATCTTTCCCGGGTATCCGTCAGCACCGTCTGGACCTATCCTACCATGTGAATAGTGCTCAGGAGCCTTCCGGGAGGGACCTCTCTGAGCCGCGAGTTCCGTCCACCTCCTTAACCCCTGGCAGCTCTCGCAAACAGCAGCCGGTGTGAATGAGCTGAATGAGCCTCTCAGGTGCTGAGCATGATAATAAGAATACATCAGTATTGATTTTTTTTCTGGTAGTTATGGAAATATTACCAGCTATACAATTTGAAAATGTTTACAAAATTAAATTGCAAGCTGGATATCATTTTGATAGGTCATCAAGTGTTCGCGGCATAGTATACCCCTGGGGGTCCTTTATGTGTTTTTCCACATTTTAGAATAGCTTACAATCCAGCCATTAATGCTAAAGTTCTCTACAAACACAACTCTGCATTTATTAGCAATTACAGAGTTGGAAGAATTTTAAACAGTGATTCCTAAGGTAAGTTGTCTATCGGTCATGAGGAATATTCATAAGGGAACTGGAGGAAACTGAAGGTTGAAAAGTAAGAGGCTATTAGTTATTTGGGGCTTACAGATTGCCTCTCACAGAACAATGAAGTGGTGGGTCCAACCATGCCTACAAAGATGTTATCTAATGGCAAACAACTGTTTTCCATTTGCACTGGAATGGATCTTTTAGCAAAAGCAAGTTTATTGCCTGAGTTATCTCAATAATGGCCTGAACACTGTAATTCGTCTGTGAAGCACAAGCCAAAAGGAAGCAATAAACCAAAGTGACTGCCGAGCATTAGGGATATCACCCTTCCTACAAACACGAAGGCTCCGTGCCAGCTTCCCGTGAAGGAATGTGAGGACTAAACCTCTTGATGAAGAGGATGCACTCTTTAGAGAAGAGTGAGTATAATGTTGTCCAAAAGCATAAGCGTGGACAACAGGGCTCTCATTTATTCCCTTGACTTGCTCACTTCACAGGTTTTTGTCTCACGCTGCCTATGCCAGGTCCCACGTGAGGCACCAACAATATGCAAACAAAAGATATGGGTCCTGCTGTCTTCAAGATGTTTGCAGGGATTTCATTAAGCAGCTGAGATGCAGAAAGATGGAAAGATTCATTCAGAAGAACCAAACCTTTTGAGAAAGGCAGGTCTGGAGCTTATAAGTCAACATAACCACACTCAAAGGGTTAGTACAACAGGGTGGAGGGTGGGCCAGTGAGTACTGGAGATTTGGGGTTTACATCCTACTCCCGACTCTGCTTGCCAGTAAGTCTAGAAATAGCATTTCAACAACAGAATTGAAATGGTAACAATAGCAGCTTTCTGAACAACTCTCCCTCGCAAATACAATATCCTTTCAGAGATGGGAAGATACTGAAGCATAGTCATCTGAGAAAATGTATGGTTTATTTTTTTTTTTTTTTTTTGGTTGATGTTTCTTCAGAAACCACAATTCTCATAACTTTAAAGCTACAGTCTTTTTATCTGTACAGAAAGCTTCTAGGAAGCTTTTGTTTGCAATATTTCCCACTATATTGCTAGGAATCAAATTAAAGTATATTTCAACAAATTATTATTTAAAAAACTAGGTTCTTCAGCATATATTGTTAAAGTAGGCAGGAAGAGGAAAAAAGAGTGCTAGAAGTATGGCTAATTTTAGTAAAAATTTTCAACTGATATTTATTTTATTTTATTAAATCATAAACACATAGATCATGTATACATTAATGCATTTATGGAGTACAATAATGTCATATAGAATTAGGAGCATATGGGCGCCACCTGTGGCTCAAAGGAGAAGGGCGCCAGCCCCATATACCATAAGTGGCAGGTTCAAACCCAGCCCTGGCCAAAAAAAAAACCCAAATAAACAAAAAAAAAAGAATTAGGAGTGCTTACATCACACTGGTTAATATATAACTTGTCTCATTTATTTAATTATTGTGTTCAGACATTTATACTCTATACTTAATAGATCTGACACGTATCCTTGCGTTATGCAGCATAGGTGTGATCCACCCTTCACCCTCCCTCAATTAATACATCATTACCAACTACATGCTCTTAAATTACAGTACTCCAATTAATGATTATACTTTTGAATATCTCTTCTTTTACCACACTGAGTAAGTATCCGTTGTGTGCCAGCATTCATCTAGATGCTGAAGAGAGAGAAAACAGAAAACAGAAATCCCACTTTTCTAAAGCTCACATTCTACAAGGGGGGGCATAAGTGCCAATGGATCTATAAGGCATAAACATCACGTATTTGTACCTGATTATCCGAAGGCTAGAGTAACCATTAACCACTGGAGAATTAATGCAGTTTTGTGGATGTATTGGAGTGAAGCAAGTGTCTTGCACTCTGTTGTGTTGACCGAGTCATGTTGCACAGTTTTGGGGAAATACGATGAGCTGTTGACTTATCCCCAGGGATTCAGATATAGTATCATCACTCAACCTTCACAAAGGGGGCAGTTAAAGACAGCTTGTCACCTCCAATTCAAAGAAACTGAAATTTTGAATATTGTACAAAAACAAGACAACAGTAAAAATAGTTTAAAAAATGAATTCAAACAAATATACACGGTGTCCATAAAATCTGTGTGAAATTTAAAATAGTTGACTATTTTTGACTACTTTAAATCATACACAAACTTTATGGACACCTTGTATAATTGAATTTAAGAGCTAAATCTTGAAGAATGGGTAATCAAATACATAAGCAAACACAAATGAAAAATTAAAGTCCATAAGGCTTTAAGTCAGGTGGACATGAATATAGGATTAAAAATTAGAAATTATGGCTTGGCACCTATAGCTCAACCAGCTAAGGCGCCAGCCACGTACACCTAAGGTGACGGGTTCGAATCCCCAGCCTGGACCCACCAAACAACAATGACGGCTGCAACCAAAAAAAAAAAAAAAAATAGCCGGGCATTGTGGCAGGCACCTGTGGTCCCAGCTACTTGGGAGGCGGAGGCAAGAGACTCGCTTGAGCCCAGGAGTTGGAGGCTGGAGGTTGCTGTGAGCTGTAATGCCACAGCACTCTACCCAGGGGGACAGCTTGAGGCTCTGTCTCAAAAAAAAAAAAAAAAAATTAGAAATCATGATTCCTATAAATCAGTGATTTTCATAAGGTGGGTCAGGATCCCAAGGGACTCCTAGATTTTTTTTCATGGAATCGGCAGGTCAAATTCATTATTATAATATTGTAGAACACGATTGTGCCTTTCACTTTTGTCTCTTGGTGAACCATCAAGTTCTAAGACTACGTGATGTGTGATGCTGCAGCAGAGGGATTGCAGAGGCACAGGGGGAACTAGCAGTCTTCCACTAAATAGATGATATTTGCAAAACTGTAACAAGTGATGACTTTATTACTGTTATTTTAATGAATTCATACATAAATGCATTGAAAATTCTTTTTTTTAAGGTCTAACATCAATAGATGTAACCCATATACATAACTCTTTGAGTCAGCCATAGCTTTAACAGAATCTGAGGTTTAAATCAATGTTGTAATGAACTCCTATTGTTAATATCTTAATGCTGAATTTACACAGTTTAACTATTTAAAATTACCAAAAATAATAAGTATAATTTATTGAGCACCTGCTATATGCTAGGCAACACCCTGAACTTAACTTACAAGCCAAGTACTTTATCTCCAATTCTACAGATGAGAAGACAGAAGAGAGTTAACACCTAGGGAGGGCACAGCTCCCCTCCAGACCCAGCTCTCTGAAACCACCATCTGTGTTCTCAATAGTTCTAGGCCAGAATTCATTTGAGCAAAATCCAGGCCCACCTATTCTAGCACCATTTTATCTCTGAGTCAATATTGATAAGTTACACCATTAAAAACAATTGAAAGAAGCAATTTTCAGGGACCTAAAATGGAAGGTCGTGTGATTCAAATGTGGAAGTTAGAAACCCAAAGAAAAAGATTATAGAGAAGAAAGAAAGTGCATAGAGAAAATATATAGAAATGTGAGTGGAGAAGAATAATGAGATCAGACCTAAATAGAAACAGACAAAAAATAATAGACGAATTAAAAGGGATATCAACTCTTAAAAACATGTTTCTTAAAAGCAAACTAAGCAAAATGAGAAATGTTAAAGGTGAAGGAAAACGAGACTAATAAGCCAAAAGATTTTATATTTCTAAGATATAAATAAAATGAAGGAATAGGAAGAGACGGATGGAAGTGACAACAGAAAAATGTGTAGGTGGATGTTAGATTCACAATGAATAGGAAATGAAATGCAGTGAATATAGTTGGTGTTACCTTTGACATAATCAGAAAGAAAAAAATATGTCACTAGTGATAGAACATGCATATAGAATTTTTGAATAAGATAAGTTAAATAATAGCATTGGGCCCAAAACAAGATAAGTATAATATTAGAGTTGCTATTTATGTATTTAGGCTTGAGGTGATTTTGCTAAGCACAACCTCTATTGAATAAATTCCTTCCTGACAATAGTAAATTGTTAATACAGTTAAAAAGTTATATTTGATCTAATTAAATGGTTTTTTCCTGAAATTTGTTTATTAGGTGTTCATAAAATTCACTTTCTTTACATATTATAAAAACAATACACACCTTGAAAGGCATCTCTGTTTTATGTGAATTTATGTCTGCCATAGTTGTTCCCTCTCTCACTGCAATAATTGATTAGGATGGAGCAAAAGAAAATGCATTAAGAACAAAATATTCTCTCCCACATTTACAACAGTTCACAAAAACATGTGAGTGACAAATGCAAGAAATGCAGGCACTACAGAAAGGTACCTAGATAAACGACATACATGTTTACCCTGAAGGTAGAATTGCCTAAGCTATACTATGCACGTTTCCACCTGTAAATCAGGGACCCACCCGCTCCGTCACTATGGGGCTTTAATAGGATGCCCCGGCAGTCAGGCTCTTGCAGATGGCGTTCAGTGGTTACTGGGAGAGCCAGAAGTGCCAAGAGAGCGCACCCACTTACAAGGAGTATTAGTAGTACTTCCTTTCTTTCTTTTTTTTTTAATTGAATGTTAACTATGTACATTAATGCACTTCTGGGGTACAGTGTGGGGTTTTCACATGCATTCTGAAATACTTCCATCAAACTAGTCAACACAGCCTTCATGTCATTTTCTCAGTTATTGCTTTAAAA
>CAUYTI010070770.1:0-11542 GCA_963575145.1 Galago senegalensis | reverse complement strand
TTTAATATGTATAATTTATAAATGCAGAAAGTTTTCAAGCATATCAAAATATTATGAAAATATGTACCACCTCACGATGTTAACAATAACAAGAACTAACAAAGTTAAACAGTGCAGGTCCAAGGTAGAAAAGTGAAGCAGAAAATAACTCGGATGTCCCTAGTTTTCCAATGACATATCCTTTTTCTTCTTCTGTAACTTATCCTCTTTGGGCCCCACTCTTTCAGATACCCAAGGTCCTTGTGCTTCCCCTTTTAAATCATGCTCTCAGGGAAAAAAATATGAAATTCATATGTACTACGGTAAACATAATTAATAACTTAAAGTATTGTTTTTATAGAGTAGAATATTTTAACTCTAAACTTAAAAAAATAATAAAAATGAACGTTAGCATCAGCCAGTAGGTAGGATTTCATGAGTGCCTCTGAATTTTCATGTTAAATACAGTAACATTCAGCGTACCAATAAGGTCAGCCATGAGACATGCAAATATACATATAGTGAACATACCAATTAGAATTTCACCTGCAAGATTTTACTTTTATAGTCCAATTCTTTTCAGTAGTAACAATTTCAGCAATAAAATCAGCTCCAAACTGGAAATTATCCTATCTCTTACCAGCAACAGTAACCTCTATGTTTTATCAGGAAAAGTCCCTCAAGGAAAGAAAACAAAGAATAAAGCAAGATTGAAGCTTGGAAGCCAAAAAGATTCCAAAGTAAACTGCAAAGGTTCTGTACCCAAAAAAGAGGTTTAAAAAGCTAGCTTTGTGGCTCGGCACCTGTGGCTCAAGCGGCTAAGGCGCCAGCCACATACACCTAAGGTGGCGGGTTCGAATCCCCAGCCCGGCCCGCCAAACAACGAGGGCTGCAACCAAAAAATGGTCAGGAGTTGTGGCGGGCGCCTGTAGTCCCAGCTACTTGGGAGGCAGAGGCAGGAGACTCTCTTGAGCCCAGGAGTTGGAGGTTGCTCTGAGCTGTGAAGCCATGGCACTCTACCCATGGGGATAGCTTAAGGTTCCGTCTCAAAAAAAAAAAAAAAAAAAAAAAGCTAGCTTTGTTATTCATAACTGATATTTCCTTAAAATCAATAAAAAATTCCAATCTTAGTATCTAAAATAATTCAAACTTTCAAACTAAATACTTCTGTAAACTTACCTGTTGATTATCTGAATATATTTTATTAGGAAAAAAACTAAAGGAATGTCAAAAAATAAGGGGTAAAAATAGGATTTCTTGCAAAAAATCAGATTAAATTCCCTCAATCTTAATTTTAAAAATCTAAATTCACTCAAGAAAGTCATTTTCTGAAATTTAATCACTGAAATGTTGTAAATTTAGAATTTTGTTAATGTACTTGTATCAAAATGTTAGAATTTATATCTTCATGTGTAAAACACAGAAAAAAATGAAATGTAACAAAGCTAAACCAGTAGCAGTAACTGCTTATGAGTCGTTACTAATAATCTGACAATCAACACAAATTACTCACAAAATAGCTACAATATATTTTCACATTGTGGCAAACACCACAGATTGGCTAACCCAAATGCCATTCACATCTTTCTTCTGTCTTCCTTTCCCTCCTATAGAGGCTAGAAAGAAAAACAAAGTACTAGACTTCACATACTTGCAGCTAGGGATGACCATACATCAGGTTCTGGTAAGAAGGGACCGCCCTTTCCAAATTAAAGGTAAGAACTTACAAGGAGAAAGGCCCTTTGCTTCTTTCTCTCTTTTCCTCCTTGAATGTAAATGAAAGGCCCAGAGATGGCACAGCCCCTTTAACCACAAGACAATAAACATGAACACAGAAGTCTACATGACAGACCATGTGGAAAGGTGAAAGGAGCCACCTTTTCGGGTCTGGACTGTCCACCTCCGGACTTTTTATTGAACAAGATATGTAAAAGCTATCAGATTAAGCCATTATAGCAGGGTTTTCTGATACTGCTGTTGAATGCACTTGTACTGGATACAAAGACAAAATTAAGAGTTAAAAAGAAGGCTTGGCGCCTGTGGCTCAAGCGGCTAAGGCGCCAGCCACATACACCTAAGGTGGTGGGTTCGAATGCAGCCCGGGCTGCAATAATGGCTGCAACCAAAAAATAGCCAGGCATTGTGGCGGGCGCCTGTGGTCCCAGCTACTTGGGAGGCTGAGACAGGAGACTCACTTGAGCCCAGGAGTTGGAGGTTGCTGTGAGCAGTGAAGCCATGGGCACTCTACCCAGGGGGACAGCTTGAGATTCTGTCTCAAAAAAAAAAAAAAAAAAAGAGTTAAAAAGAAAATTCTCATTAACCCTTCAATATTCTAAAAACAACCTTAAGGATAAGCTTATATTTTTCGGTTTTCTGCAACTGAAAATGATTAATACCACATAAGGGAGGGGGTGACAGTGGTCAAATTCCTCATTCCAATGACAAATAAATGTGAGATAAGGGCACAAAAGTAATACCAGACACTTATGGTCTAATAGAAACTTTATCTACTATTCCCTATATGTCAGTTTCAATACTCATTGAGGAAAATAAAGTTTATTTCTGGAATAGAAGAAATTCCAATTCAGTTTTTAAGTAGGAACCTTTAAACTCAGGAAGCTTTCTTTCAGGTCCTCAGCAAGAGCCTTGTCAACTTCATGGAGGATTTTAATAAAGTCTTCCACCTGTGAGTCAAACAAAAGAATGAAACAGATGTGGTGGAGGAAAAGGTGGTTTATGATATTAACTATTGACTATAAAAATGCTCTACCTGTGGTTTCTAAATAGAGTGATAGGAAAGAAAGGCTGATAGATTCCCAGTAATAGTACTTTCTAATAGTTCTCTATTTATTAGAGGAAACGACTGTTACCAAGGAAACAATCATCCTTTAACATTCTGTTTTACTCTTGAGCCAGTACTTATTCTCCAGCTACTTCCTTTTAGGGTCCATTACTGGAGTTTTATTAACATTCTCCCTGATGACATGTCTTCTCACTCTCATATTCTATTCTTCATTTTCCTAAAAAAGTTCCTTTTTTTCCCTATGGTTTACACAGGGTCTCACTGTAGAGCCCAGGCTAGAGTGCAGTATGATTATAGTAGCTTACTGGAACCTCAAATTTCTGGGCTCAAGCAGTCCTCACACTTCAGTCTCCCAAGTAGTTAAGACTACCAGTATGCATTACTACATCTGGTTAATTTTCTCTCTCTCTTTTTTTTTTTTTTTTTTGAGACAGAGCCTCAAGCTGTCCGCCTGGGTAGAGTGCCATGGCATTACAGCTCACAGCAACCTCCAACTCCTGGGCTCAAGCGAGTCTCTTGCCTCCACCTCCCAAGTAGCTGGGACCATAGGCGCCCGCCACAACGCCCGGCTATTTTTGGTTGCAGCCGTCATTGTTGTTTGGCGGGTCCAGGCTGGGGATTCGAACTCGCCACTTTAGGTGTACGTGGCTGGCGCCTTAGCTGATTGAGCTATAGGCGCTGAGCCTCTCTCTCTTTTTTTTTTTTTTTTTTGCAGTTTTTGGCCAGGGCTGGACTTGAACCCACCACCCCTGCTACATGGGGCCGGTACCCTACTCCTTGAGCCACAGGCACCACCCTCTCTTTTTTTTTTTTTTTTGAGACAGAGTCTATGTCACCCTCAGTAGAGTGCTGTGGTATCACAGCTCACAACAACCTCAAACTCTTGGGCTTAAGCAATTCTCTTGTTCCCTTAGCCTCCCAAGTAGCTGGGATTATAGCCACCCACCAGCCCTTTTTTTTTTTTTTTTTTTTTGAGACAGAGCCTCAAGCTATTGCCTTGGATAGAGTGCCGTCACATCACAGCTCACAGCAATCTCCAATTCCTGGGCTCAAGCGAGTCTCCTGCCTCAGCCTCCCAAGTAGCTGGGACCAGCTACTGGCTATTCTTTGGTTGCAGCTGTCATTGTTGTTTTGGTGGGGCCAGGCTGGATTCAAACCCACCACCTTAGGTATATGTGGCTGGTGCCTTAGCCACTTGAGCCACAGGCGCTGAGCCCAGCTATTTTTATTTTTATTTTTTAAATAATGTGTTGGCTTTCTGAATACATTTAAAAGGGTAAATACACCTTGCAGTGCAGAGGTAAAAAACAGGCATTGCTCTAGCCAGCTATTTTTTTGTTGTAGTTGTCATTGTTGTTTGGCAGGCCCAGGCTACATTCAAACCCACCAGCCCTGGTGTATATGGCCAGTGCCCTAGCTGCTGAGCTACAGGTGCTGAACCTCTTTTTAATTTTTTGTAGAGATGCAGTCTTGCTATGTTGCCCAGGATAGTCTTGAACTCCTGCTCTCAAATAATCTTCCTGCCTTAGCTTCCCAAGTCACTGAGATTATAGGAGTAAGCCACTATGCACGGCCAAAAATTCCTATTTTGAAATTTCCTCTAATGGTAGCAAATGTGATGTCATTTGAAGAACCATACAAACCTACTGACTATTCCTAAAAATCTTACTTTCACTTAATGCTATCTACTTCATAGGAGGGAGGGGTACTACAAATTCATTGACTCTCTCCTCTTCAAACTGTTACTCAGGCCAGTACTATGAATTATCCAGCAGTCATCTTTCCAAAAAAAAGCACCAAGTTGTATAAATTGTATGCACTCCCTTTTCTGGCAAAGGCCTTGAAAATCAAGTGCTTAACCGAAAACATTTCAGTTAGTAATCCTACGAAACTCAACCACCTATACATTTACCCATACTCACCACAAGGCTATAAAAAGGAAGAAGGTTTTGAAATGCAGAAGAACATTTCTCTTTGCTCAACTGGCCCTCCTTTAGTCCCTGAGCCATAGTCTCCTACAACAAATAAACAAAAAAAGTTTAATATAAAAATAGGAACATTTCTAAGGCTATAATTGGCAAACAAATACACGTAAGTATATACATTTCCCTACTGATGAAATAGAATTTCCATGTCCCAAACTGAACCCACCAACTGAGGAGGCTTATGTAACACAAATATGTTCTCCATTGTAGTCTTGATTTTAGCAAAGGTACCACCACCCATCCTGCTGCATAAACCAAAAACATGGGAGGGACATAGTGAAGATTTTTCCTTCTTCCCTACTGGTTACCAATCCCTGCTGCCTTCCTGCCTCCCCCACCAAGTGTTCAGTCCCACTCTACTAAATCTTATTTTACCCTTCCTGTTCATCACACTTCCATTGCTTAGGTTCTTTTTACTTTTCAGATTACTCTTGAAGATTATCAACCACAAGAGCCTGTTGGTAGGTCTTTTGGCCTCCAGCCTCAACTCTCTCTAATCCTTACTCTCTATTGCTTTTTGGAGTAATTGTTCTAGTCTAAACTGCTCGTATCACTTAATGCTTAAAAGAAAAAAAAAAAAACTTTTAGTAGGTCCTCAAGACTAAGTCCAAATTCCCTAAATATGGCATATAAGAATTTTCACGATATATCCTTAGTATATTCTCAGCCCTCCTTCTAGGTTCCTGCCACTTAAAAATTAAGAAATATCTATCTATGGGCGGCGCTGTGGCTCAGTGGGTAGGGTGCCAGCCCCATATACCAAGGGTGGCAGGTTCAAACCCGGTCCCAGCCAAACTGAGACAAAAAAATAGCTGGGTGTTGTGGCAGGCGCCTGTAGTCCCAGCTACTGAGGAGGCTGAGGCAAGAGAATCGCCTAAGCCCAGGAGTTGGAGGTTGCTGCGAGCTGTGTGATGCCACAGCACGCTACTAAGGGCGAAAGAGTAAGACTCGGTCTCTACAAAAAAAAAAAAAAAGAAAGAAAGAAATATCTAACTATATCCCTTTCTCCAAAAAACAAATGCAATAGCAAAAAATAGGGTGAAAAGACCTGCAACAAACACATGAAAGACGTATTACTCAAAGAGTTCATTAAATAATCAAAATGTATAAATTTACAAAGAAACATAAATAATATACAAATATATGGAAAGATGTTTGCCATCATTAATAAGAAAGTGTGAATCAGAATAAAGCACAATTTATTACCTGTTGAATTTTGGGTCATATAAAAATAATACCCAATAAGGGTGAAGTAAAACCAATATTATCACACATCAATAGCATTTTGGCAATATGTAGCCATTATGTCTCAGCCATCTTCACATTTATGATGTCAAACACAGTAATCTAATTTCTAAAAACCTATGTGACAGTAATAACCTCAAATTTGGAAAATACAGAAATGGTGAAAGGAAGCAGGATGCCTCACCAAAAAAATCCAATTCAACAGAATAAAGAAAGTTTTTTTTAAAAGCATATTCTTGAACAAATTCAGGGAAGATGAATAAATATATTCTCATAGTTACATTCATAAATCTATTTTTATAAATATATGGATAGAAAGAATACAGTCAAAAGAAAAATATGCAAGCAATCATTGGACATAATCAGAAAAACAAGTTTGCAGTAAATTTTGAAAACTAGTTATTTGGCAAATTGTGTATTAAACAAATTGGGCTCTTGGCAAAGTCTTTCGGTGAATTCATCTAGAGTTAGGAAAAATGCCTATAATGCTTTTAATACTTTCATAAGCACGTTAAGCTAAAAGAACAGTCTATAAAAAATGTAAATACTGGGTCAAAGTATGTGAAAAATGCATTTATAAATATATATATGCATAAACACATACATATGTTTGGCATATATACATACGTCAAGCCATATCAATTGGTAGTTAAAGATTATAAACTTACAGTGATAGAAGATATTTTGTTTATTTTCCCAAGTAGTATATTATGTAAGTATATTGATAGAATATAAAGTAATTATGTAACTTTTACATTAAAAAAATAGAAGTAATAATAAAGTTTGAAGCATTATGTAATCCATACTTTCCTCTGGTGAAGAAAACCATTAATACTTCTTTCCTACCTTTGTTAATGCCTGAAAAATATTAGAAAGAAATTCACATGAAATATCCTTTAAGATTTTCAAGTGGAAGTCATCTTGGGTTAAATCAGACTTTTTAGTTTCTTCTGTGTTCGCCTCTGTAGAGTTCTCTAGTTTCTTCTGACAATGTTCCATATTTTGTAAGACCCGAATCAGGCTGTCAATTAGAGGAAGATCTACTATACAGACAAATAAGAGGCATGGAATTAGCTAGTTAAGTCTGGTTTTTCATTCACTCATTCATGTGTGTTACGTAAGAGCTAAACATCATATTTTAGGTAACATAAATAGAGGGGCAAGCAAGATCATCAAGGCATCAGCCCTCAGAGGCTTACAATTTTATACTTTCAAATAAGTTAAGTATATTAAATAGATCATTTCAGATTTTGGTAAGTTCTATGAAGGAAAGAAAAGAGGAATATAATAAAGCCGCCCAGCAGGGGAGGCCTTCTAAAAAGGTGACACCGAGTTGAGAACAAAGGATCCGCCACACAAAGATTTCATGAAAATATTTCAGGTAGAAAAAATGAGAACAGAGCTCCATCCAGAAAGAAAAAACGTAAGAGGGCTGGCAGAACAAAAATGAGACTACTGTGGCTCCAGCTTAGTGAGCCAGAGGAGCAGCACAAAATGGGTTCAGAGAACCAGGCAAAAGCCATATCACATGAGGACTTGGACAGAGTGAGAAAAGAATCTTAATTTTAAATTCATCCATAAAAATTTTAAGCAAAGCTTTTTTTTGAGACAGAGCCTCAACCTGTCCCCCTGGGTAGAGTGCCATGGCATCACAACTCACAGCAACCTCCAACTTCTGGGCTCAAGCGAGTCTCCTGCCTCAGCCTCCCAAGTAGCTGGGACCACAGGCGCCCACCACAACACCCGGCTTTTTTTTGGTTGCAGCTGTCATTGTTGTTTGGTGGGCCCAGGCTGGATTCAAATCTGCCACCTTAGGTGTATGTGGCTGGTGCCTTAGCCACTTGAGCCACAGGCGCCGAGCCAAGCAAAGCTTTTAAACGTTATATTTTACTAAATTTAACCAAAAAAAATTCAGTATGATTTCTTAAAAAGAATAATCATTTTAATTAGCCTATAATAAAACTGAACATAAAAATAAAGCTCAGGCTTAAATATTAAGTTATATCATGAATATGTTTAAATATCTCATTGTGATTCAATCACTGATCTGACTTTACCACTTCTGCTAAGTAATCATAAACTGAGGTTTTCTGTAGCAATGGATCAAATATGTTGATTTTTAAAAAATCTAACTCTAACCAAACTAAAGTCATTGATAGTACATGAAAATGACATTTTAAAATAATAAGCAGGGCGGCGCCTATGGCTCAAAGGAGTAGGGCACTGGCCCCATATGCTGAAGGTGGCAGGTTCAAGCCCAGCCCCAGCCAAAAAACTGCAAAAATAAAAAATAAAAAAAATTAAGCAATCAGAGACATATTTTTATCTTTTATTTCTCAACTCAATGTCAACTTTTCAAAGCACCTACTCCACCTGGCTGCTATATCCAAGTCCTCTTGGATTTACTACCTCTCTCTTGTATTATTACCAACTCTTAACTCTAAAGCCCTACTCCTTAGGGGTCTTCAAGGTCATATCAATCTCTACCAGCCTCTCTTGTCTCTCTTTCTCACCCCCAGTCCTAATTCTACAATAACCCTACATCAGGTGGAGAGCAGGGCAAAGAGGAGAATGTTAATTATTAATGATTGGATTGGAGTTAAAGAAGCATCTTTAGACTGTCTGCCCCAATCATACAAATCATATATAAAGCCTTCACATATATCGAGCAAGAGAAAACAGCATAGACAATAGCATCCCAAAAGATAAAATATCTAGAAATAAACCTAATAGACAGATTTAACATCTATATGAGGAAAACCATAAAATCATTACTGAGGGACACAAAATAAGACTTTTTTTTTTTTTTGAGACAGAGCCTCAAGTTATCCCCCTGGGCAGAGTGCTGTGGCTTCACAGCTCACAGCAACCTCCAACTCCTGGGCTTAAGCAAGTCTCCTGCCCCAGCCTCCCAAGTAGCTGGAACTACAGGCGCCTGCCACAATAGTCCGCCCGGCTATTTTTTGGTTACAGCTGTCGTTGTTTGGCGGGTTCGGGCTGGATTTGAATCTGCCACCTTAGGTGTATGTGGCTGGCACCTTAGCCACTTGAGCCACAGGCGCCGAGCCCAAAATAAGACTTGAACAAATGTTAAAAGCATAACATGTTCTTGGATACCCTAATACATTTTTTTTTGAGACAGGAGCCTCAAGCTGTCCCCCTGGATAGAGTGCTATGGCATCACAGTTCACAGCAACCTGCAACTCCTGGGCTCAAGTGAGTCTCCTGCCTCAGCCTCCAGAGTAGCTGGGACCATAGGCACCCACTACAATGCCCAGCTATTTTTTGGTTGCAGCCGTCATTGTTGTTTGGTGGCCCCGGGCTGAATTTGAACCCACTACCTTGGGTGTATGTGGCTGGCGCCTTAGCCACTTGAGCCACAGGCGCCAAGCCTAATACTCTAATACATTTAACATAATCTCAGTAAAAACATTAGAAAGGTTTCTTCATTTTTGGAACTTGTCAATTCAATAATAAAAATACTCAGAAACATTCTGAAAAATTAGAACAAAGGGGTATTAACCCTCTTAGGTAGTAAAATGTCCTTAATACTTAAAATCCCATGGCTACTAATATATAAACAGAGCAATGGAAGTGAATAAAATATATGAGAAAATTTAACAATAGTAATGATGAAATTTCAAATCAGTGTGGTAAGCTGTATTATTCACTAAATAATGTTGAAACAATTGACTCTAAAAACACTGAAGCACGGGGGCGGTGGCTGTGACTCAAAGGATAGGGCGCCAGCCCCATTTGTGGGAGGTGGCGGGTTCAAACCCAGGCCCAGCCAAAAAAGAAGAAAAGAAAACACTGAAGCACAGTACCAGTTATTGTGAGAAAAAAAAAATTGAAGTCATGCCTCATACGTAACACCAGAATAAATCCTAGATGAATCATAGATTTAATGGTAGTCATAAAAAGCATTCTGTGAAAGAACATGTGTTTACATAGGAAACTAGTCATTTTATATTTCTAAATGAAAGAAGGTGGCTCAAAAGCCGGACTTAAAAAAACCTATTACCTCTGGATGGTGAGATTAGAAGCAATGTTTCCATGATGACCTTCATGAATTTTATAATTTTTTTTGTATTTAGTACGTAATATTTTTGTAATTAGGGCCACGAAAGTATTTTTTAAAGATGAAGAAATAAACCAAATGAACAACAAATGCGAGCGTGGACTTTAAAATCTGATAGACTAGAATTTAATTTAGGTGAACCAAAATGATACTTGCCCTTTTCTATCTTTAGATACTCTTGTTCAGCTTGAGAAGCATAGATGGCAGACAACACTGAAAAAACAGAGGCTAGCACTGTCTTCTGTTCTTGAAGAATGATGGGCGGATCATCAGACTGGCACAATTCATGACAAACCAGGTCAAAAAGTAAGTTCCATGTGTCTTTTCCAGTGTCGGGAGACTGTACTTAATAAAGATGATAAAGAAAGTAGTAATTTAAAAGCAGCAAGCAATTAAATGAGTAACTACAGTACATCTCAATAAACACCTTACCAATTGCTTGAATTCCATCATCCACTGTGGTAAGCAGCTGTAAGATATGCATGTAAACATCAAGCCCTTCTGTATTTTCAGAACTAAAAAAAGCAAAAGTATTGAATCAACAACTCTACATCTATCCAGGGGACTACTTTAATTCAAAGAGTATTTATTACTCTCTGCTAGCCTAACCTATCCTGACCTCTCCTATCCTGTCCTGAGGATAAAAGGGAGAACAGAATAAAATTTCTGTGCTCAGCAGAGCTTAAATCCTAGTAGGAAAAACAGCAAAACAAAACAAACAAATATTATATAATATAATCAATATATACCGGACAAGAGACAAAAACTGTTTTTGGCTTTATCTCATAAGCAGTATGCAGAGACCTTGTTGATACTACTTCTGGTTTACTTGAATAATTAGAATAAAAAATTACTGAGCCTTTTATATCAATGTAAGGTCCACTGCACCCAGAATCAACAATACCGATGTTCTTAAAACTTCTTAAGGCTCGGCGCCTGTGGCTCAAGTGGCTAAGGCGCCAGCCACATACACCTAAGGTGGCGAGTTCGAATCCAGCCTCGGACCTGCCAAACAACAATGATGGCTACAACCAAAAATAGCCGGGCGTTGTGGTGGGCACCTGTGGTCTCAGCTACTTGGGAGGCTAAGGCAAGAGACTCACTTGAGCCCAGGAGTTGGAGGTTACTGTGAGCTGTGATGCCAGAGCACTCTACCCAGGGGGAGAGCTTAAGGCTCTGTCTCAAAAAAAAAACTTCTTAAGATTGGGCGGTGTGGCTAGGCACCTATAGCTCAACCGGCTAAGGCGCCAGCCACGTACACCTGGCGGGTTTGAATCCCCAGCCCGGACCCGCCAAACAACAATGACAGCTGCAACCAAAAAATAGCCGGGCGTTGTGGCGGGCGCCTGTGGTCCCAGCTACTTTGGAGGTGGAGGCAAGAGACTCGCTTGAGCCCAGGAGTTGGAGGTTGCTGTGAGCTGTAATGCCACGGCACTCTACCCAGGGGGA
>CAUYTI010070769.1:0-37089 GCA_963575145.1 Galago senegalensis | reverse complement strand
CGCCTAAGCCACTCCGTCTGGACATTTCATGAACCTGAGAGACAGAGGCTTGTTTGCTTTGCTCGCTCTCTCTCTTCCTCACCTCCTCCCACTGCACTCCTCCCCTCCCTACACCGAAGTCACATATACTTTTTTTTTTTTTACATTAAAACTCAAAAAAGAGAAAAAAAAAGGCTAGGGCAGATAAAATCTAGTAAAAGAAATCTAATTTGATATACCAAAGGCTAGAAACTTCAAATAATTTATAAACGTTAAATATGCTTGTGTGTATTCATGTGCAGATTCTAGTATATTTTTTCCATGTCACCTTAAAAAAATCTTCAGGAAGAGGAACTTGGAGAATACTAATGTCTTCAGAAACGTGACATTAGGCATAGGGACAACACTTGATAGATGTGCAGAATCTGAGGACTCAGTTTTATGTAGCTACTCGTGGATGGTTCTCTAATTTGGCATCCGCACATGTCCCATTCTTTGTATTTCCCTCTCCTGACAAAGTGGATGACACAGTCTTGAAAACACCCAGTGTTTTTGGTCATTCATGGGCAGGGGTCAGGTTCAAGTTCATATATAAAACAACAAGGGATGTGGATAGGAAAAACCGTGTGCTGCAAGACTGTCTAAAGGGGAATTGTCATATGAAAAAGTACCTCATGCATGGAAGGATTCTTGAATAGATAACAGACACAAGAGATGAAGGTGTGTGGAGAGGGACAGGGAACAGGTGTGCTATCCAGTCCTCACTAGTGATTTCTGCAGAGGGCTCTCTTCTTTGTCTTGGTCAGACATTTTCATGTTTGATGTGTGTTTTAGTGAGAACCTGATTTTTTTAATCAGTGAAATTTGGTGTTGTTCTGCTCAAGATATCTTTTTGATATCCTGGTAGAAAGCCTTTTGGTTTATCTGGTCCAAATATTCTGGCTGTTTTAGTGGATGAAGCCTTTATGGGACCTTCGGTCTAGAAGTTGAATTACTCAGGCATAAGTTCCTAAAGGCCATGTGTAATCGGGAATAATAGATCAGTTTCAAGTATCCCTGAAAAGCTGACTTAGGACCAAGAAGGAGAAGTTACAGGGAGATTAATTTCCACTTTTTATTATGGAAAACATACAAGGATAAATGGGCTGCCTCCAGAGATGTCCCTGAAGAGGTTCAGATTATAGCCTGAAGAACTGTGCAGTAAAGATGGAGATTTTCATACACGAGGCATATGATTGCAGGAGACAATGTTTAATGTCCTTCTAAATATGAGAGTCCTTGATTTCAGAACAGCACAGGAAGAGCACCCACTGCTGCTGTCTGGTGCACATGCTCTGGGCCCTGAGATGGTGCCACCGGCAGAGAAGAAAGCAGGAGGCTTTGCTTTCAGAATTCGTGGAAATGAACAGTGTCAAGGAGGAGTCCCCTTCCAGCAGGTTCTGAGCTTTCACATTCTGCAAATCCTCAGATTCAGTGGGAAGCTGGAAAGGGAACCCTAATTCCCATCCAGGAGAAACAAAAGAAAAGAGTACAGAATAAGCTTTCCAAGCTGAGAAGAGACAGTCTTGACGCATCGAGTCTGTGTCTGTTGCCCTCACCAGGCCACCGTCTGCATGGTTTCTCAGGAATGTGTTCTCTCTGTTAAGCCTTTAACATGGGTTCGGGCCACAGCATAAGCATAAATCTAAATCCCAAGTCCCAAAGATCCATTTTGCAGGTCTTCTCTGACCCTAGCAAAGGCTCTATCCCCTCAGTTGTCCCATGACTCTGGGCTTTAGTCTCTTCTAGGACCAATTTTGGAGAGATCATTGCTTTTGAGAGTCACAAGAGCATTGGTTTGGAAGCTTTGATCATTTTTCTGCCTCAACCCAAATGGGTCCTGTTGAGTAAATCACTTTGCATCTCTGCGTTTTGTTTCCTTATCAATCACATGAGGAGAGTGGATTAGATGGCCTTGAACTTCCTTCTGGTTCTGATATGTCCAGTACTAGCTGATAATTGGATCTATAACTGAGGTGGGTTGAGAAATTTGGTCATCTCCTGCTCTGAAAGTTGTGGCCAGCAAAAGAGATCATGGAAGAAATCACCATAATGACAGATATGATAACAAACATTATCATATTTGATATGTATAGGGCCAGACATTTTCTCTTATACCTTGGGAACTGCCACACTCTGCTTTCAATATAAGTATTAACTTGGTTCGAATCAAAGGGACTTAAAAACAAGCAAACAAACAAAGGCATAAAAGGAACTTGAAATCAAGACGTATTCTCCTTTGTCCATAAGCCTCTGGTAGGGACACATCCTGAACATGTCATGGATTTTTATATAGTAAGAAAAAGATAGTATCAGTTTGCCTTCCTTTGCCTAATATCATTCCATTTATTTCTTCTTATGCCTATGTCTCAGTTCACTGGGTATTCTATGATGCCGTTTTGTTTTTTAAATCATGTTTAAAATGAACTTATTATGTCTGGATTTTCTTGGCTTTGAATCATAGAAGTAATCTGTTAGAGGTGGCTGCCAAATCTGTATTATCATGTAACACATATATGTGTCCCTTTCTGGGATGAGGAAAGCTTCATTTTCTGGCACTGACACTGTCTTATTACAGGCACAGGCTTTCCTTCTAGCTTAGTCAAGCCTACAGAGATTAGGAGCACAATTGAAGGTATACACAGAGTACATGGAAAAGGCTTAGTATGTAGAATTTATAAATAGCTTGAGGCTTGGTGCTTATAGCACAGTGGTCATGGCGCTAGCCACATACACGGAGGTGGGAGGGTTCAAACCTGGCCTGGGCCAGCTAAACAACAATGGCAACTGCAACAACAACAACAAAAATAGCCAGGCGTTGTGGCAGGTGCCTGTAGTCCCAGCTACTTGGGAGGCTAAGGCAAGAGAATCACTTGAGCCCAAGAGTTTGAGGTTGCTGTGAGCTGTAATGCCATGGCACTCTACAAAGGCTGACTTAGTGAGACTGTCTCAAAAAAAAAATTATAGTCTTTACCCTTTTCCCTTCTTTTGGCCATTTCTTCCACATTAGTACTATCCTGCTCTATCCTTTCTCTTCTACCACACACACACACAGAACCAGGCCCAAAACTTGGTACTCATTCCTCCTAGGATGGTTTCCAGTCATCCTGATTCTTTTCTTGCTCTTTTGCCTTGATGTCCAGGAGAAGCACCTTCCAAACAACCAGCCTAGGAAGAAGGCAAGTGGGGATGTGGGCACTCCTCCTTTTATCCTCTGTTGTGATCTCTTGAATAGTCCTAAGCCTCCAACCCAAAGGCCTGAGCAGAGGCCAGGATTGGAGGGTTGTGATTAGGGTGGGAAATTAGTAGGCACTACAGAAAAGTATTAAGGGCACAGTGTCAGAGGAAGGAGGGGATTTTTGTGGGGTTGGCCGGACAGCTATACCCATCTCCAGGTAAAGAAGGAGATTCATTCATTCATTCATTCATTCATTTATCTAGTTATTTATTTGAGACAGAGTCTCTCTCTGTCACCTGGGCTAGACTGCAGGGGCTTCATATTAGCTCACTATAACTTTGGCCCAAGAGATCCTTCCACCTCAGCCACCCGTAGCTGGGACCACAGGTGTGCACCATCACACATAGCCAATTTTTTTATTTTTTGTAGAGACGGGGGTCTCCCTATGTTATCTAGACTGGTATAAAACTCCTAGCTGTAAGTGACCCTCTCTCCTCAACCTCCCAAAATGCTAGGATTACAGGTGTGAGTCACTGTACCTCGCCTTGAGAAAGGGTTGTAGGAAATATTCCTAAGCCCTTTAGGCAAGCCGGAAGGAATGAAGCCTCATTGAATTAGAAGGCATCTGGAGTAAAGGGGTAACTGCCCCCCAACCACAGTCTGACAGACCCAATTGCAGTTCTGCATTTCAGTTCTACTTTTTAGGAGGTATGTGACACTCAGCCTTTGACTTTCCTCATCTGTAAAACGAACTGATAACATTCACCTCACATGGTCACTGAGAGAATGAAACAACACAATGTCAAGAAAGCACAAATGCTTTCCAAAAAATGATATAATATGTAGATTTCAACTGGAGGGGGAAGATAAATTCGGGAAACTCAGCTCTCTATTTATGAAGAGAACAGGTTTAGGGGATGATGACATCATAAGGGTCTTAGCCTGTTTGTGTTGCTGTAAAGGAATACCTAAGGGTGAGTGATTTACAAGGAAAGAGGTTTATTTGGCTCATAATTCTGCAGGCTGTACCAGAACCATGGCACCACATCTGCTCCTGGTCAGGGCCTCAGGCTACTTCCACTCATGGAGGAAGGTGAGCAGAAGCTGGCATGTGCAGAGATCTCATGCAAGAGAAGAAATGAGAGAGAGAGAGAACAGGCACCAGGCTCTTTTTAACAACCAGCTTTCAGAAACTAATAGAATAAGAACTCACTCATTACCCAGAGGAAAGGAACCAAGCCATTCTAGGATCCACCCCCAGGACCCAACCCCTTCGCATTAGGCCCCACCTCCAATACTGAGGATCAAATGTGACGGGAGATTTGAAGGGATTGGACAAACCAAACTGCACCAATGGGTCTAAGAGCTGTGTGGCCTGTGGGCACTAGCTCCATCGCCTGGAGTCCCCTTGAGTAGTCCCCCTCCTGCTTCCTGCCCCACAGGCTCCTAGAGGATTCCCCAGGCCAGAGAGAGAGGCAGCTACATCAGGAGCAGGTGGGGGCCCTGGAGCCCCTCCCCTAGCCCGACCCTCCCTCTCTGGGCTGGGTGCCAGCAGGCTGAGCACCCAGCCCTGTATTAAACAAAAAAGAGCTGCTTGTTGTGGAGGATGCGTCACTGAGACTCCAGAGTGGCCCTGGGAGGAAAGAGGGGGAGAGCTTCTCCCCTGCCTAGGAACAGAGTTTCTCCCACAGCCGGGCCTCACTGTGGCGCATGTGGAGTAAAGGAAGCCAGAAATTGGGATTTGTCTCTTTTCCTCCTCCACTGCTTCCTTTCGCCTCTCTTGCCTCATGGTATCTCCACATTGACATGTTTTCAGATGGAAGAACAGAGGCTGGGCAGCTTGCCTTGGCTATCTCAGACATCTGCAATATTGAGTAGCCGCTAAGGGTAGTTTCTACTTCTAAACTGGACTTGTACTGGTTTTGAACATAGGTGAAGGGAAGAAGTGTGTCTTGTACTAGACTTTTTATGTAGTTTCATCCCCATAGCAAGCCTGCAAGGATGACTTTATTACATATTTAAGGAAACTTTATAACAGATAAGGAAACTGAGGCTCAAGAAAGCTACTTACCCATGGTCACATGACTGGTAAGGGTTAAAGTCCGGGTAGAACCCAGGTGTCTTGACTCCTGACCAGTAGTGGTACCTTTGAGGGGGAGCCTGGTGATAGGGGCTCTGGCGGCATAGATTTGTGTCTTTTCCTCCTCCACTGTTGGAGGAGAGGCCTGAGGGGCTCTGTCTGAAGGCTCCAGGGCTCCTGGTTCTGCAAGCGGCCTGGCATCAGCAGCCCCAGCTCTGCATGTGCAAAACCAAGATGCTGAAACAGTGCCAACAGGGTCATACCCAGCCCCAGCCCCCACCTGAGGGCTCAGGAAATGACACACCTGAAGGAAGAACAGATTGTTGGACTTGTCTCCAGGATCCCCTCCCAGGGGAGGGGTTTGCAGATGGCTGCTTAGCAGCCCCAGAGGGGAGGAGGGCCTCCTACTCTCAGGAGCTCACCTAGCCCCTGGGGTCAGGTTCTGTTGTGGCCACGACCCTGCTGTGTGACCTTAGACAATTTGCTATCTCTGGGCCTCCTACTTTTCTTTTGTAAACAAGAGATTTTTTTTCTGCTTACCTGCTGAGCAAGCAGCCTGGAGAAGATCTCTAACCTTGGGGGTCTGACTCCAGGTCTGCATACAGGCTCCAGGAAGAGGTGGGGGAATGACAGCCGCTAGAGATGCCTGTAGGTAAGGAGGGTTAGGACTCATAAAATAGCATGCTGGGGGCTGCCTGTAGTTTTTTTCACAAGTCTGGCTGAGCTAAAGGGGCAGCTTCCTCTTGACCCCTTGCTGCAGCATCTGAAACACAGAGCTTTTCCTGCTCCTGCAGGAGAGAGAAGATATTAAGGGGCAGGTGGGGCTGGCTGGTGGGATGGTAATGGGTTCTATTGTGACAGCCAAACTCTCCTGTGATCAAGGCTAGAAGCTGGGCTCAGCTCTAGAATATCATGTGCTCCTGGCTCAGGTAGGGGGACCAGGCACCTGAGGGGGTGGCCAGCAGATGCTAAGCACCCACATCCTCAGGCTGAGACTGAGAGCTCTGAGTGACCAGCCTGAGAGGCCTGCTTCTCTTTGAGGGCTCTAACTGTGTGGAGGCAGAAGTGCCCAGGAGTTGGGGGACAGCCCGTGTCATTTCAAGCGTGTATGTGGGTCATCTCTTCTCCTTCCACACCAGCCTTGGCAGAGGCAGCTGCTCAGGGAAGAGGGATGCTGGGGGGAGGGGAGGGCAGAGCCTTGCAAAGAAGGAGGCAGGAATTCTGGTTGGAAATCATTCAAATGAGGCTATGAAACCAGAACCCTGTCTCAGAACAAATTGGCCAGATTTGGCCTGGGGCCGGGGGTATGGGAGGAGTGGAGGAGGTTGGGCCCTGGCTGAGAGGGGGAGGGGTTGGACAGGACTCCAGTGTGTGGCCCCAGAGGGCCCCCGGCTTGGGCTGTGACAGTAAAAGGGGCAGTCTTCTCAATTTTCCATCTTGGCATCTTGGGATGGGGTTGGGGGCTGCCTGCTATGATCTAGGAGGCAGAGGCCAGGTGCCCCAGCCACCCTCTGGAATGTCCTGGAGGAAGGGAACTAACCCATCACTGATACTCTCTAGGGCTTTGCCACAGCCCTATCCCTGCTGCTATTCCTGCTTTGCATTGAAGGCTCAAGGCAGAAGAGCCTCGGTGGCTCCCCACTTACCAAGTACCCATTTCATTTTCTTCTTCTTTTTTTTTTTTTTTTGAGACAGAATCTCACTATGTCACCTTCGCTAGAGTGCTGTGATGTCACAGTTCACAGCAACTTCCAACTATTGGGCTTAAGCAATTCTCTTGCCTCAGCCTCTCAAGTAGTTGGGACTACAGTCGCCTGCCACAACACCCGGCAATTTTTTATTGCAGTTCTCATTGTTGTTTAGCTGGCCCAGGCTGGGTTCGAACCTGCCAGCCTTGGTGCATTGGCTGGCGCTGTAACAATTGTGCTACGGGTGCCAAGCCCATTCCAACTTTTCTGTTTCCCTTGTAAGTCTCACATTCTGTGCTAAGCCAGATGGGGTCCAAGAATGAACCTAGCCCCCCAGGGAGGGAGGAGTCAATCTCTGAAGGTCCTAACTGGGAGGATGTTGGGGAGCTTCCCGCAGGGCATCTCTACCCTACACTTGGGGAATGCTTCCCCTCCTTCTTCTGAGCTGGGGACAGACCTGGCAGATCTCCATGAGGAAAACCGAGGATTGCAGAGACCCATCAAAGGAGCTGCTATGTGACAGAGGCAGCCTTAGAGAGGTCATGAGGTCGGGTGGGGGGCTGGTGCTGGCTCCAGGAGAGGGGATGGAGTCCTGTTCTGAAGGAGGTGGGGGTAGGCCACAGGAGGACTAAGAGGGGAGGACTGTAGGCTCCTCCTCCAGGATTAGCTTTTTGTTCTACTGGTTGCTGCAGGTGGAACCCCAGAGAGCTCTTTCTAGGGAGAAGCTTTCTGCCTACAATGGTGTGAATGTCTGGGCCCCTTCTCAGGGAAGAGAAGGTGTTCTTCAGATACCCCAGTACAGCAAGTCTCAGGACTGAGACAAGAGCATGAGAGCCCCCCTTCCTGCGTGGCCCTTCCTTACCCCATCCCAGCCCTGAGGTCTGTCTGACACTACCCTCATCATGCAGAATTTTGCCTTTGTTTCTGTGAAAGGTTCCTACTTTCTGTCCCCATCTGCTGGCTTGTGACTCAAGTCCCACCTGATGGAGAGGGAACCAGACAGACTGGGATCATGCCCCTTCCCCATTCTTCCCTGAGCCCACCTGGCAGACTCCAGGGTGGGAGACTCAGAGGTCTCTTTGGCCTTCCTGTCCCAGCCTCACAGAGGCTCCCAGAATCTTCTCTGCTACCCTTCTGGGTGGATTTCCAGTCTTCTCTGACCTGCCCTTCTGAGTGTGGGTTTCAGTCTTGTTCATTGCTCTCAGCACCCCACCCTCAGGGAGCTCAAACTTCTTTCCACCCTCTCTGCACCCCACTTCCAAAGTCCTTGGTGAGCTCCCCAGTGGAGCCCTAGAAGAAAGGCACTTCTCCAGCCTTGGTCCTTCCTTGGGGATCAGGCTGGGCCTGGACCTCTACTCTCAACCCCTTCTCTCAACAGAGGGGGCCGCTGTGGCGGGTGAGTGAGCAGGAGGGGGATGGGAAGGGCAGAGAGGTGGGGGAACCAGTCTTATGTTGTTCTTGGCATGGAGCCCCCAGCCCCAGGGAAATCCTGACTCTGTGGAAAACTGAGCAGGCAGTCAGGCAGAGGAGGAGCCAAGAGAGGAAGAGGTGGAGAATGGGGAGGGGGACCAAGAGCTCAGGGTGAGGTGGGGGTAGGGGCTCCTCTCACAAATCAATCCCACCAGCTTCTCAGGCCTGACAAAAACCAGAGACCCAGGGTCCCTGGGGGCTGGGCCCAGAGGGGGGGCACAGACCATCTGATGATCTTGGGGGTGGGGAGGAGAGGCTGAAACTGAGGGGCAGCATCCTGCTGGCAGGGCTTTGACTCCAGCCCCCCAAATCAACAGGTGTGTGGGGTTGGGGGGTCTGAGAAAACAAATTCACAGCGATGGAGCCCTACCAGGGTAGCTGATGGGGGAGGGGCGCCCCACTGGCCTACACTTCCGAACACTTGTATTGCTCTAAATTCTGGGGTGGCTCAACTCCTGAGCCACTGTGTGACTTCAGACAAGTTGTTTCACCTCTCCTGGCCTCAGTCTCCTCAGATGTGAGAGGATGCAGGATGGGGGGGGGCCTGTGAGGTTAGAGTGGATGTTTACAAAGGTCCAATCTCACTCTGGCATCCTTTGACACTACGTGACAGTCCCCCTCCATGCTTACCAGGGAAAGGACTGTTGTTCTGGAGCCAGTGGGACAACAGATCATAGCCTAGGGTCTATCATTTAATAACTGTGGCATTGGGCAGGTCACAAAACCTCCCAGATCTTCAGTGTCTGCATCTATAAAATGGGCATAACCCCATGGCAGGGCTGTCATGCCATGAATGAGACAATGGATATAAAGTGCCTGGCCTGGAAGTTCTCAGTTGAAGGTCATTGGTGATTTTGCGTCAGCTGCTTGGAGGTTAAAAGGTCTCAGTCTTCTGAGGAGGATCGCCTCTTTCCTTTAATACTCAAGTGTTACTGCTAATCAAGTGGCTTCAGCTTCCAGATCAGACATAGGAAACCCTCACAGATCATGCCCTCAGTTTTAATAAGACCCTTGAGGGGTCTGTGCTGTTTCTGCTCCCACTCCTTCTTCCTGCCACAACTAGTGTCTTCCTGCACCAAGTGTCAGTCTACTTGGCCACGGCCCCACTTGGGACACATGAACTCTGGGTGTACCTTGCTAACCTTCACTGAGGTCTGGGCTGTAGAAGGATACAGCCAGCAGGGTGCAGCCAACAGTGTGCACTTGATCATTAGCTGCCACTGCTGTCCTCACCCCTGAGTCTCACCAGCTACTGGCCTTGTTCCTGCACAGGCCCACTTCGGCCACTTTCCCAGCCCTCTTCCTCTCATCTCTCCTCACAATGTCTGACTACTACCTACCCCTCACTCCATTCCCCTCAGAGCCACACAGCACTTGGTACCATTCTCCTGTCCCTGCTAGGCCCAGACTCTACCTAGTTTCAATCAGATTCCCATTATAGACAGTACCTGAGATATTCCAACCAGCAGAAGGGACTGACTTTTGTCCCTTGCAGAGCATCCTGAAGGGCAGCAGGGTGTTCATTTCCCAGGTAATAATGTTTTCTAGCAACTACTTTATATTATTATTTTCCCAGAAAATGAGTTTGACCAAACCTTCCTCTGCTCTAAGTGTCCCCTTCCTATATCAGGCTTACCTTCTTCTCCAGATCTCAGGCTCTTTCTTCATGGGAAATCCCTAAGGCATATATGTGGGTGATTCAGGAGTGGGGAGGCCCAGGCCCATTCTATTTTCTCCTGCTAGGTGGGGCCACACCTGGGAACTTATGACGACCTGGGGGTCTGATATAATCCTCCTTGAAGCCTCCAGATGGGACCCCCTTTCTCAGGAAGCCTGATTTAGCCCCAAAGGTTCATGTTCCAAGGTGCAGGAGAAAATAGAATCAGAGGCCTCTGAGAGCTCTTGCTAGGTGTCTCTTGTTTAGACCAGAACTGCTGTAGTTTGACAACGAAGGCTCTCGAGAGTGACCAGCCTGGTCAGCTAGAAATGCCTAGAGAGACCATTTCTTAGACAGCCAAGTCTCCACTCCCCTACCCAGAGGCAGAAAGGCCCTCTGCAACCTCTGTGACAAGTGGGCATCCAGACTCTGCCTGATCACTAGCAGGAAAGGACACTCCTTACCTCCCCATGCAGCCTCCTCAGGGTTGGGCAGCTGGTGTGACTAAAAAGTTCAAAGCAGAGACTCCAACAAGCATTTATTGCTGGTTCCTCTGTGGGATCGAAGAGGGGATCAGGGAGCACAGCTGTGGATGTGAGGCCCAGGGTCCTGGGGACAAGGTTCAGGCCTACGGAGCAAGAGCTAGGGTTTGAATCTCTGCCATTAACCCACTGTGTGTCCTACAGAAAGTCCCTCCTTGGGTCTCAGTTTCCACAACCGTAAACTTCGGGGCTGGGCTTGGGAACTTTAAGAGCCCTGCCCCTGGCGACCAATGATCTTCATGAGTCTATGAATAGCTGGCGCAGAGGGATCAGGCCTTGGTCCACCAGAGCTGGGTTGGCTCAAGAGTGCTCAGAGAATGAGCCCTGTGTGGGACAGGACAAAGTTCCCTTTCATTTCTTGAGGCCTTGGCAGAAGCCCAGGGCCCACAGGCTTTCCCTCCCGCCAAGGTCAACCCGATCCTGACCTAGAGGGCACAACTTCCTGGGGCAGTTGAGATCAGGAGCTGGTGACTTGGTTGAAAAGAAGTCCAGCATAGACATGCAGACTCCCATCCTCGGGGCTGGGTCAGCGTCTGAGCAATTGCAGCTCTGGGCACCTTGTGTTCCTGACAGGAACCCCCACTCATTTTCAGCCCTGGTGGTCCCTGGAAAGACCCACACTGGCCTTGTCATCTGACAGGCCTGGTATGGAATCCAGACCTGCCACTTGTACGCTGAATGACCTTGAGCAAGTCACTGCTCCTCATCATCTAGAAGTCAGAGACTCTAATTTCTACCTTGTGTGGTTGCTATGAAGATAAGGCAGATGAGTAAATGTCAGTCCATAGCTCACTGCCATGAAGAGTGGCAGTGATTATATTACCAGAGGCCCAGCTAAGCAGAGCAGGTGACAAGAACCAGCACGAGACTGGGCTCTTCCTGCTGCCTCAGCTGTCTGTCTCTTGGGCTGTTTGTCCATCAGGGCACTGGGGCCTTCCAATTTGCAGGCCCTAAAATCTGCACAATTTAAAGTAGTCAAAACAAACCTTCCACTCACTCTATTTATGCTGAGAGGGAAAAAGCGCCTAGCTGGGCCTAATGGGTTCCAGGTGTGCTCTGTGCCCTGCAGCGGCTGAACCAGCAGCCGTGGTGGTGACTGTGACTTTGCCAGGCTGGCTGGGAAGTCTCAGTTAGGCCAGACCTCTCTAGCCCAGCTCTCCAGCCTGTGAAAGTATAGAGCTGGATCAGGCCCTACCCAGTACGGCAGGACAGATGTTAGCCTTGTGCTCAGATCGTTGAGTTTGAAGCCAGGAGGTGCTGACGCTTACTCATCTGCTCATCCCCAGCAACACACATGGGGGTCTCCTAGACTCTCATGCCTTTATCTCAACAGGGTCTGGGACTGCTAAGATGATTTTCACAGATCTGTAAAACTCCCTCTCACAGGAGGTCGACTGTGGGAATGACCTCCCAGAGAGGCTCAGGGAACCAGGTGGGAGCCCAGAGGGCATGAGTGAGGTTTCTTTTATTTGCACGATATATTAATTATCCTGTTACATACTCAGAGTGACAGCTGCCATTTATTAATGACCAGCCATGGGCCAGGTACTGTATTTGGTGCTTTCTATCCAGGAGCTCATCAAATGCTCATAGCCACCCTGGCAAAAGCTGGCTAAGGTTATCGCAAAAAATAGAGTGACAGGGAGGCTCAGGGATACCAAGGGACTTGCCTGAGGTCACACAATCAGGACGTGGCTGAAGGATTTGAGCCCAAGGCTGTCTGACCTCAAGGCTGAGGTCTGCTCACCCTACTGGGCAGGGCCTGTCTGGGTCTACATTTTTTATTGGCTGATGTGGCCCTTCCTTAAAGGGTCAGGGAGAGGGAGAGAGAGAGGACCTGGTTATAGGGTGCAGTACAGAGCAATTTCTCCCTGCAGTAACAATGCCAGAGGTTTGACCACCCTCCTCCAAGCCCTGCTTTCTTCCCCCAAGTTCTCCTAGTCCCAAGCCTCAGCCCTGCTCTGCTTCCCAGTGACCACCCTATCTTCTCTCCACCTTCTCATCACCACTGGACCTGGCCAGCCTCATCACTGCCCTGGGTAGCAGAGGAGACTGTTGGCACTGGGGTCACTGCCTGACCACTCTCACTCATCAGGAGAGACTGGGGGAAGACTGGAGACCGATCCTGGAATTACTAGAGGTGTGGGCAAGATTGCAAGTGAGGGGCTGCCTCAGGACTGCTGTTTGGGTAATTATTAATAAGAATAGGGGCTTTGCCTGTGGCTCAGTGAGTAGGGCGCTGGCCCCATATAGCAAGGGTGGCAGGTTCAAACCCAGCCCCGGCCAAACTGCAACAAAAAAATAGCTGGGCGTTGTGATAGGCGCCTGTAGTCCCAGCTACTTGGGACGCTGAGGAAAGAGAATCACTTAAGCCCAAGAGTGGAGGTTGCTATGAGCTGTGATGCCACAGCACTCTACCAAGGGCAACAAAATGACACTCTGTCTAAAAAAAAAAAAAAAAGAATAATTTTTAGCCTCTGTAGTCTCAATAATCATCCCATACATACAGCATTCCTACTGTTAGAAACTTCTCAAAGCACTTGGTACTTTCCTTCATACCACCATACCACCTACCAATTTGTAATATAAATTGATTTACACATCCATTTAGTTAATTCTGCCTTCTCCCAGACAGCAAGCTCCAAAAGGGCAGTCTGCTTTTTGCTGTATCCCCAGCACCTGACACAGTGCTGCCGTATAGTAGTGGGTACCGGACAGGTTTTGTTGAATGCATTTATGGATGAATGAGTGAAACAGAGTCAGTAGGAAGTGAAGGCGTGGGCAGGACTGTGGCAGAGGGCTGAGAAGGGGGCGACATATAGGACAGAGCCTCAGGACTCTTGTCTATGGAGCTGGCCTATGGGCATATTCAGTAGAGGAGGGGGAGGAGGGAGACTGCATCCTGATGCTCCCTAAGAGCCTGGGGTAGTTGTGGGATGGAGTGGCTAAGCTGTAGGGCCCCTTCACTTGCCTAGAGCTGAACTGTAACCTCTTGCAAGTAGGTAGTCAGAGGTTACCTGTGGATTTAAGCTTCTTTCATTTCCAGATTCTTACAACCCAGAAGGGCTACCGTCCAATATCCTCCCCCCCCTTTTCTGACACTCTCAAAAGGGAATTCTGGATGGACTCACTATTTGGGCCATTTCAGGGAGGTCATGGAGACGGGAACCTAATAATTAAAGTTGCAGGAGAGATGTTGTTTTGGGAGTCAGGAAGATATGGGTTCAAAGCCAGCTCTACCACTTTCTACCTGGGAGACCTTGAATACATTCAGCTTCTCCAAGCCTCAGTTTCCTCATCTCTATATAATAATGCCAACTGTGTCCTGTTGCTGCAGGGTTAACTAAGATCATGTACATAGATAGAGCTATCCTAGTGCCTGGCACAACATAGTCGCTCAGTGACCACCTGGGCTCACCTTCCCGCTCCCAGCATCTAGCTGTGTGATTCCGGGCAGGACTCATTAACTTTCTGGGTCTCAGCTTCCTCATCTGTCAAACAAGAGGGTTGGATCCTTTAATTTTGATGGCCCCTTCCAGCTCTGACTTGCACGGTTCTATTCTGAGCAGGGTGCCCCACCCCTGGGGAGGGGGAATACGAACATTCTTTCAGCTCAGATTCAACCCAGGCACATGCTTGCCCAGCCCCATCCCTCACATTTAGCCTGTAGCTGTTGCCACATGGGCCGCGCCCTTGGCACCACAATCTCCCCCCCACCCCCAGCTCACTTGCCAGGGCCACAGGTGGGTGGCTCCGCTGGAGTGGGGCTGAAGGCCTCTGGGTAGACAGAGGATGGGGGAGAAGTGGGAAGGGTGAAGGGGCTGGAAGGGTATCCAAGTGGGAAGGGCGGGGTTGGAGTCCAGTAGAGTTCTAACTCAGCCACTTTCTAGCGGTGTTTGTACTGGGGCAAGTGGCTTTAACCTCTTAGAAGCCTGTTTCCTCGTGTATGAACTAATAACAATAACAATTTAAAAAACCCATTAGATTGCTGCGAGGATTAAATGAAAGAATATCTGTCAACTGCCTCTCAGTGCAGAGTTCGTTCTCGGCGGGATGTATGTAGGGGATGTATGCCTTTCCCGCGATCCCGGGGAGGAGAAGTTCCACCTAGGCCCTGTCGGGGCGCTTTGGTGACTTTCCCGCGGCAGGACCCGAGCAGGAGCGGCCTGCGGTCCCCACTCCGCAGCCAGAGCCGCTTCCCTCAGGGCTGGCAGTCTGGGGTCCTTGGCTGGGGAGCCACAGCCCACAGAGCTTGGGGGAGGCTGCGGTCCGAGCCAGCTGCCCGCCCCCACCCGCGCCGCCTGTGCCCGCTGCAAGCGCCTTTGATCTGCAACCTTCAGGGGGATTAAGAGCCCGAGAGCCCCGCTCCCCGGGGTCCCCCGCTCCCGCCGCCCTCCCTCAGGGCTGACCTCCCAGTTGGCGGCGCGGGTTGGGGGCTGGCTCCGCCGCCGGTGGTCCCTGCAGCTTCCCGCCGCCGCGCCTCCGGGCAGGCCACTTGGATTACAAGGGCAGCAGCCGCGGCCTGCGGCTTTGGGGAGCCCAGGGGGCTGGGGGCTGGAGACGAGGGCGGGGTGGACTGGGGGCGGCGGGAGCTCCTGCCCGTTTTGGCCCAGGAATCTGTGTAAAGTGTTTAAAAAGAAAAACTCTCCGGAGGAGGACATAACCTTTTCTTAACATCTGGGGCTCAATTAGCTAATGACAGCAAAGCCTTCTCCGGTGTCGCTGACCCCTGGGCTGCAGCCCGGCTCCCCCACCCCCGGTATTTATACAGCTGCGGCCCCTCACTGGGACAGGGGCAGGGGGCTTGACTGGGTTATCTTGGCGGAGATTCGCCACCCACCCCAAAAAGGAGAAAGAAAAGGCTTAGCACATGGCCCCCCCACCCACCCCTCCTCGTCGCCGCTCACTCTTCCTTCCCTCTCTCTCTTCCAGCTCTTCTCCAGGCCTCCGTCTTCCTCCCCGTGGGCTTCTTTTCTCTACCTCTCCCTCTCGCCTCCTCCATCTGCTTTGTCAGTGTCAGCCTGTCTTCCTCACTCCTCCATTCGCTCTCCCCTCTCTCCTCCCTGTCGTGCCCGCCTCTCTTTTCTCCGCTCTTTCCGTCTTTTCGCTCTCCTCCCAGTGGCCTCCCCTCTCTCCCACTCTCTGAATAGCTCCCTTGTTCCCGTGCTGTGTTCCTGTCTCTCCCTCACTCTAGTGCTTCCTCCACACCTTTGTCTCTCCCCTTTCAACCTCTGAATGGCTCTCTGTCTGTCCTCCCAGAGGTGTGTCCTGCCCTGGCTGCCAGGCAGATACCCTGGGGGAACAGGCCCAATGCTGGGTCACTTCCGAGCCCAGTGTCTTTCTCACTGCTGAGCTGGGCAGGGTGTGGCTGGGTACTCGAGGAATGACCCCATCCCCAGTGTGGGAGAGCTGCCTTTCAGGCTCTCCATGGTTAGAGCCAGAAGGGCTCCCCAGAGTCTTCCCTAGACACCTCACTGTTCCAGCTAATGGAATCTTACCTCCCCTGGAGGCTCCTTCTCTGCCGCTCCACCCATCCCCACTCCTCCAACACCTTGCCTGGTATTTTGTACCCAGGCACAAGTGCAGACACACATTTTCCTCTTTGTGTTCCTTGAGCACAGTTAAAACAGGTTGGAGTTTCTTAAAAAAAAAAAAAATAGACCAATACTAAGAGAAAAAGTGGTAAGTGAAGAAACTATAAATAGCACAATACTCATGTCCAAAGGCAGTGCAGAGTAGCATAGAGCACAGGAGTAGGAATGAAAGGAGCTGGGTTCAACTAAGACCATTGTTTAAACAATTCTGTAATCCCTCATCTGTAAAATGGGCATAGTAGTTATTATACTGTAATGAAAGAAAGTGATCCTTTGTTAGGGCATTTGCTTTTTTGTTTTCCTGGAGAAAATCTTGGAGTCTTTAATTTTTCAAGGATAGAGCTATGTTCCAAAACTCTACCTCTTACTTTTCAAAATACACTTGAAGCTCTCACACCCATTGCAGATTCCTCTGTGAAGCCTTGAGATCCTTTTCATAGAAAAAGACAAACATGGGGAACGTTTGCAAAACCATGAGCAGAGAGGACGGTGAGAATCCTAGAGTCACTGAACACTTTGGTTGATACTGGGTAGGACCCTGGGCTACTGCAGTAGATTTCTTAGGGAATCTTCAAAAACTAAAAGAAAAGGGTACTACTGCTCCAGGTTACACTCGGAGAAACGGAGAATCCACTGTCCACAGACCACAGCTATCTCTCCTTCGGTAGCGGGAGGACTTGGGCACCAGAGGGGCACAGCTGCCGCACTTTCTGGGAGGTAGAGGTAGGTGGGTTCCACAAAGGACCTGGAGCTGGCCTGACCCTCGGTGCAGGCGGAAGGGGGTGGCCAGAGGGGAGCGAGATGGAGGGTGCTGAGACCTTGGTGTTACTGCACCCGCGCCCTCCGCCGCCCCCAGCCCCAGCTCCCCGCGCTCCTGGCCAGCTGCCGGCGCCGGATGGAGAGTCCTGAGAAGGCTTAATTTGCAGGAAGACATTCTCATCAGATCTCGTCGCCAGCAGCGGAGCGCTGCTGCCTGGGGTCGGACTGGGCTCCTCCCAGCAACCCTCCCCTGGGACCTCTAGGCGAGAAGCTGAGACGGTGGCCGCAGAAACTGGAGCCTCGGCGCCGGGGAGGCTACGAGTGACCGAGGCCTTTGAGGGCTTCGCTGCCACTTGCCAAGGTCAAGCAAACCCTCCCAAGCTCGGGAGACGAGCGCTGCGTAAGCCGGGCAGCGAGCGGCCAAGGGCCGGAGGTGGTGTCCCCAGCGGGGCCGGCCAGAGCGAACGCCTGCCCGCCCAGTCCCAGGCAGGTGCTCGGACACTCGGCGCGGGGTAGGGGCAGGCGGGAGACTGTGGATAAAGACCTGGACCCAGGCGGAAATGGATACTAATTAGGGACGTCTTAATGCTAATGTGCACCTGGCAGGGCTTTTCCAGATCTGAGAAAGGGTGCAGGCCAAAAGAGAAGAAGTTCCGGAAACGGAAACTTCCGGAAGCACTTGATTCCAAGATAAAAGACAACCCGGGCTCTACTGCTCACCCTCTGCGTGGCCTCGGGGAAGTTACTTAGGGACTTTTGGAGCTTCGGTTTCCTCCTCTGAAAAAGAGAGAACACGGGTCGAGTTTCTTCTCAAGCTCAGTCACTCTGTCAGCAAAAAGATGGAAGTCTGGCTCTTAGGTTGCTCTCGGAGGATTGAGAGGGGTCAGGATTGCAGGAGGTGTGTGCGTGGGAGGGCAGAGTTCCCGGGGAGGCAGGGCATCCAGCGTCACCGGAGCAGGTGCACCTTGCCAAGGGCCCGTGGCTGTATCCACTGTTGCCCAGAGTCAAGGATGGGGGCAGGAGAGGGAGGCTAAACAAAGGTCCCTGGATCGATGGTGGAAGAGTGAAAGGGAGGTCTCCGCGTGGTGAAAAGAGACAGGAGAAGGGTGGGGAGCAGAGTAGAGGAATGGGCAGTTTATGGGGACCCACCTGAGCTTAATCACAGGGTTGGAACTGAAGGGAGGGGTGGGTTGAAGATGCCAAGGAGAGGGAAGGGAGATGACTTAGAGAGTCAAGTCCTGAAGGAGACTAAGGGCTGGGAGCCAGAGTGCAACTGGGAGGTAACAGAAGGAAACAAGTTGGGAGAGGGAGATAGAGAGGAGGGTGACAGTCAGCTGACTGTGAGGAGAAGGACCCTCTTCATTGGCCTTACTCAGCTTCGCGTCAGGAGACCTCGCTATTGTTCACAAACTAAGGAATCAGCGTGGACCTGGGAAAAATCCCTACTGTGGAGATGAAGCAGGAGTAGGGTAGGAAGGATGGAGAGGCTGATGGCAGGGTTGTAGCTGAGGGTGGGTTCCAGGAAATTGAGAGTAAAATAATAGAAACCTCTGAGGAGATGGCAAGGGCCGGCTCTTACGGAGACCCGACTTGTACCCTTCTTGGCATAGTCTCATTGCATTCCCACCACCCAGTGGGGTAAGTGTTATTAATTCCATTTTACAGATGGAGAAACTGAGGCTCAGTGGTCAAGAAATTCACTCAAGGTCACTCAGTTGGTGAAAATAAAATGAAGCCATGGTTTGAACCCAGATCTGTCTGCTCCTGAACTTCTGTTACATTACACTGGGCAAGAGTCCTGACCTGGGGCCTCAGCAGTCCTTCCCCAGGTGTGGCCATCCTAGGGCACTGACCCATTTGGCTGGAAGGAAGGGGTTGGGTTTTCAACCCAGTGCAGACTGCCTGAGCCAGCCTGAACTGAGCAGGAAGCCTCCATCCAGCTGAAAAGAGGTGGGGAGGGGGTGTTTTTCCCCCCTTAAAACCATATCATGTTAGTTTTCTTTTAATATTTTCATGCTTATATACATAGGTCTATTTTTATAGCTGTGTAGTACTTCCATGCATAGATAATTACACGTTTTATTTATTCCTCTGCTGAACATTTATAAATTATCTCCAAAGTTTTTCAATCACAGTGAACACCCTTGCAAGAATACGGGTGGAAGTATTTCTAGAGGATAGATTATAAGAAATGGCAGCAATGGGTCAAGGGTGTGCTTGTTTAAAATTTTTATAGATAGTGCTAGACTTCTAGAAGGTATACTAATTTATTCTCCCACCATCAAACTATGAGTGTGCCCACTCACATCCTTGCTACTGGGCATCTCATCAACATACAGGATACACACACACACATATATGTATATTATGGGGGGGCAGTCTAGTGAGTGAAAAAGCTTTTCACTTTTGTTTTCATTTGTATTTCCTAAAGCTTAGGCAAAGGCCCATTAGCTGAAGAAAGCATTATCAAGACTCAATTTGCTCCTAAGCAAATTGCAGAGATTTGGGGTGGCTGTAAAGGAAGAACTTGCTGTCAGTACCTAGATAAGGGAGGCTATGGAATTCTTTTCCATGGGGAAGGGGATGAGATGACTTCAGTTGCTCTGGGTAAGGACTGGCTACCTGGGATCTCATGGCCAGCAGCCAGATACTGGGAGACACTTGGGACCACATGGGCTCTGGGATCAACCTAACAGGCTGCATGAGACAGAAGATGGCAGTTTTCAGGGAGGGTACAGGAAGGGTTCAGCTGCCTGAAAGAGCCAGGAAGATGAGGGTCAGCAGGGTGGGGTAAGGCTGGCTCTGGATGCTAAATGAAAACAGGAGATCCATAGTCTGAGGAGGTGAGTGATGGGAGAGATTGGAACAAAAACTAAGCTAGCAAAGGTGGGATTTGGGTAGGTGGAGGCTGGTGGCAGCACTGTCCCCCGCCCATATACACATCCCCCCAGCCCAGTCATGATGGCAACATTCCCAATATTTTTTGAATGCTTACTGTATATGACAGTGCTCTGTTTCAATTTATTGAGTGATTTTTGTCCCTGAAATAATTCTATGAGAAAGTGTAATTATTATCCCCATTTTACAGATGAGGATGTGAAGGCATAAGCTTAAGTTGCTTACCCAAAGTTGCACAGATAGAAAGTAGCCATGCTGGGTTCAGACTCAGGCCATGGGGCTTCAGAGTCCATATGTCCAACCACCACATACATGGCTTTTCAGGGTCTCTTGGCCAATATAAAAATAACTACCATTAATTGATAGCAGACCAGGCACACTTAATTTTTTGTCTCTAAAGATTACAACAACCCTATGAAATAGGAGGTGCTATCCCTAATTTATAGATGAGGTTCAGAGAGGCTGAGTACGTTGACTAAGATCACCCAGGTGAAAAAGAACTTGAGCCAGACTTTACACATAGATCTGCATGAATCAAAAGCCCCTGTCCCTTGCACATCACTACGGGGTCTTTGACAACATAAGGAGAGGAGAAATCGTACAACCCAGAGTGGTCCCCTCCTCCAAATTCCGGTCTCTGCAGAGATGAGAGCATGTGAATACAGCCTGGTGGGAGCTTCTACTACTCCTGCTTTTGTGTGTGTGGAGGTAAGAGGGTATCAGGGGGATGTACACAATATTGGGGAGAGCCCCCACCCCCTATCAGCAGGGCTGATCAGGAAGCAGAGTAGCAGTTTGGGAAGAGGGTCTGGGGAAACCATTCATTTCCTATTTCTCCACCCTCCAGCCTCCTCTAGGTGTTAAGTAAAGCTTGACCTGGTACCCTAGACAGAGCTGCTTTTTTTTTTTTTTTAAGAGACAGAGTCTCACTTTACTGCCCTCGGTAGAGTGCAGTGGCGTCACAGCTCACAGCAACTTTGGGCTTAGGCAATTATCTTGCAAGTAGCTGGGACTATAGGCACCACAACACCTGGCTATTTTTTTGTTGCAGTTTGGCCGGGTCCGGGTTCAAACCCTCCACCCTCAGCATATGGGGTCAGTGCCCTTATACACTTGAGCCACAGGTGCCGCCCAGACAGAGCTGCTTTTGAAGAGCTTGATGCTTCCAACCTGGGTGACCCAAGAAGGGCTATCATTTGACCTTATAGGTTTACCTGTTAAATTGAGCATTACCCTTTCTAAGGGTACATGTAAACGTGCAAATTACCCTTGGACCTAGAAGCATGGTGAAAAAGACATATCAGTCAGTCACACCTTCCTGTGAATTAGTTTATAAGCCAGGACAGTGTTTCTCAAACTAGGCTACTTCAGACTTCTGAAGTTCTCTGAATATTTTAAACATTTGAATATAAATTTCAAAGATATTAATATAGTTTAGCAGTTACAAAGACAAAACTCTTTGCAGCTGAAGATTTTCATAGACTAGAATTTCAGTTCCTTAAGTTGATATTGCTCGAATAGGGGTCTGTGGACTTCTGGAAATTCTCAGATGGGATGGTGAGGATTGCTTTTCATTTCAAGAGTTGTGTCTGTTCATTATGCAAGTTTGATAGACACTAAGCAAGAGCTAGATGGGATTGACCTCTTCAAGATAGGCCTTTCCAGCCCCAGTGCCATGGTTACCAAGGTACTGGGGTCCCAGAGATCTGGGTTCTAGTCTTGATCACTTGACCACTGGGGGCCTCATTGTTTTCAGGTGTAAAATTCACTCTTGCATCTTTGTGGCTTCCTTTCTGCTAGGCCTCTACTGGTTGCTGTGAGGGATAGGAGATGAATGAGATTTGAGTCCCATCTATGAGGCCCAGACAAGCTGGTGAAGGTGCTGAACATGGCACCCTTCTATTTGGCACTTCCATGGCAGAGGGAAGATAGAAGCTAGAAGTGTCTAGCAGAGGAAGAGGTTGCTTCTGCAGTTGGGCTTTGCAGCACAACTGACTTTAAGCTTGGCCCTGAGCCAGACCACAGCAGGAGAGGGGTCAGGCCCTCCAGGCAGACTGGATGGTTGGGGTAGGCTTGAGAGGAGAGCCAGGGTGTGAAGTACATCAGAGGACTGGACCTATAGCCTGTAAGGTACAGGAGAAAATCATGAGGCTGACTCCACTTAAGGGCCTCTTCAAGATCACACAGCCAGCTGTGGCCCTGCAGATAGCAAGGAGGTGGGCAAGAATTTTTTTTTCAATCTAGAGCTAAGTTCTTAGCCTCAAGAATGTTTTTAGTGGGTACAGCCCAAGTTGACAATCCCTTTCTACTGTACACTCCATGGAGCCTACCGCAGGCTCCTGCAGCCCACATCTGTCCAGCCTTCAGGGTTGCTGAGGCCTGTAGGCTCACACACCTGGGGGTCATTTTAATTTTATTTCCACTCAGCAGAACAGCCACATCCTGGTTGAAACCAAGGCAGAGGGGAGTCTTTAGCCTACCCTTCTCAGCCCCAAGCCCTTGGGCTGCAGTAATAGAACTCAGAATTAAGGCTGGAAAGAGGTGTGAAGCCAGACCCCAAGTTGCACAACTTACTGGCGGAGGTTGGGGGGGGATGAGGGTTGGGGCTCCAATGACCTTCAACTCACAGGGGCTATAATTCCCAGGCTTCAGCATGAACGGCCTTGCCTCCACTGAGCCCCTTGAGACTTCTCTCCTCCTTTGCTGTGGGAGATTCTCAGGTTGTGCCTACCCACTGGAGTCTGGAGAAAATTCAGCTCTCATACAGGACTCTCAGGCCCATAGGTACCCAGCCTGTGTCTAGTCCCCCAGGACTGATGGGTTAGTGATCACCAGAATGAGGCTGAGCCACAATTCCCTGGAGTCCTGTGTCCACTTCTCTCGGTAAGGCTAGCTGAGCGTCTGTCATAGGTACCTGAGAGGATGGCTGTGAACCCCAGGTTTGCCTTCTCTAGTCTGGGTTTTCTTTCTGCTGCCATGACCACCACAACCACTACCACTGGCACATTTTGATTCCTACCATATCACATTTCCATTTCCACCACCACTGCCACCATCATCTCTACCTTGGCCACCTCTTCTGTCTCCACCATTGTCACCACCTCCACACCCACCACTGCCGACACCTTCATCACCTCCATCATCATCATCTCCACCTCAGCATCACCTCCTGCATCCATCGCCACCGTTTCCTCCCTCATCTCCGCCAGTATCACAGCCAAAGACATTCCACCACCACCACCATCTCCACTGCCGTCACCATCTCCATTTCCACCAGCACTACCTCTCTCCCCTCCCCCTACACTTGCATTGCCACTACCAGCACAGTTAACCCACCCATGCCACCCTCTGCCCATTTTAATCCATCCATGGGACACAGATATAAAGAACTGCTATTAGGCCTAATCCTTCAGCCTCTTTCATTTGTCCCCAACCCCAGAAAGGCTAACTATAGACCCCATTTCCCCAGTTTTTCTTTTGAGACTTCTCATGGAAGATGAAGTTAAATGCCTTGCCCTTTAAGTTAAGGAAGATTATGTGTCTCTTGCCGTTCCTGATTTACCAGACCCATCATTCTGTCCTAGAAGGAAATTGGATTACTCTGACAGAATGTGTTCTTTGGAAAGCAATGCTGGTTATTACCTAATTCCTTATGACCTAGTGTTTGCAGATTGATTTTTTGACGACGTGTCCCAGTAGTTTTCTATTATAGCATCTTGGCTGATGGGCCCAGCACTTCCAGAGGCATCTGCTTTCTCCTAATTTTAGAGAGAAGCAGGGACAGGCTGCCTGGGTCTCTCTTCTCCAGGCACCTCACCAGTTCTCCATAAATCCCCTCAGAGTGAGAGCTAGTGATTTGACTCCGGCGTGGGCCAACTCCTTAAGTACCTAAGCATGTAAGTCATCAGGGCCTGTGGCTGTGAGTGCACAAGTTCTTTTCTTATCCCCTTGGCTTCTTGCCCTCTCGTGATTCCACGCAGTGCCTCTTTCAGTTTTCAGATCACAGCTGACCTTTTTAGGCTAAGAAAAAATTAAAAGCCTCTGCTTTTTTAGTGTCATTGCTTATAAGCTTTCTTCCCCCATCTAAAAAATGAGCCAAGGTTCTCTTTTCCCCCTTTCTTTGGCCTGTTATAATTAGAAAATGTTTTCTTATTCTTTTGCTTTCTTGTGCAAGCTCGATCTCATTTCTTTTTCCAAACGACTCTTCAGATTTTATCTCCACAGCCTTTTGTGATTTCTTTGTGTGTACCCCTCCTTCGGAACCTGGCCTGATTTCCACTTTCTTTGGCATGCCCATTATCATTATAGTTCTCTGGGAAGCTTTCTGCATAACTAACACGTAATCTGTGGGTTCCTTTGAGCTGTTTTATGCATCAGGACAGTTTCATTCTCTTCTCCTAATTTTGTTGCCTTATGTGGAAATGTCCAGCTCTCCTTCGAGAGTGCCTGTGGTTTACAACCTCAGTCTTTGTGCTTTTCATCTTGGTTCTTAAAGCCTGGTACAGAAAGCTTTGAGGAAGCCAATATCTGAGTCTTGTTTGAGTTCCCGCTCTTCTTCCTTTCTCACAGGTGGTGTCTGTTCACTTTTCTCAATACTCCTTTCCATTCTCTGGAGTCTTTAACATGTGAGTGGTCAGCATCCGTTCCCTTGGACCCAAGCTCAGGATACCCAAGAATGAGGAGGGGACCAGCATCTACATTTGGGCCCTGGTCCCTACAGTGCAGATGAGGGAGAATTTTTTTTTTTTTTTTTGAGACAGAGCCTCAAGCTGTCCCCCTGGGTAGAGTGCCGTGGCATTACAGCTCACAGCAACCTCCAACTCCTGGACTCAAGCAAGTCTCTTGCCTCCGCCTCCCAAGTAGCTGGGACCACAGGCGCCTGCCACAATGCCCAGCTATTTTTTGGTTGCATCCAACATTGTTGTTTGACGGGTCCAGGCTGGGGATTCGAACCCGACACCTTAGGTGTACGTGGCTGGCGCCTTAGCCGGTTGAGCTACAGGTGCCAAGCCAGTTTGTCTATTTCTTAAATTGTCCACAAGAATGAGAAATACTCTCATTGAGAGGGTATTAGAACCTTTGTGCTAGAATACAATAAAACAGAAGTATGGATAATGTGCTCAGAAATACTTTATCTGGGTTTGTAGGAATAGTCACCTGAATGAGTCCATCCTCTCACCTCTTCTCTTTTTGTGTAAATATAAGAGCCATACCTGTAACCCTTCAGTAAAATGTGTTTTCATTTCAGAGCCCTTTGACATTCAGGGATGTGGCCATAGAATTCTCTGAGGAGGAGTGGATGTGCCTGGACCCTGCTCAGAGGACTTTATTCAGGGACGTGATGTTGGAGAACTATAGGAACCTGGTCTTCGTGGGTGAGGATTACATTTCTCTAGAAGTTAGGATCTATCCTTGCATTTCTTTCTATTTTCCCTGATTGACTCTTGGAACACCCTGCATTCCTGACTGAGGTCGAAGACATATTTATTCAGAAATGAAAAACTTCATAATGTGCCAACCGGACCTTCCCTGTCCCTTTATGTTATCTGTACCTTTTACCATACCAGGGCTGAGATATGCTGGAAACCACATGACTTTTTTTTTTTTTCCTGGTTGTGTGTAACTCACATGACTTTTTAAATAGCCAATTCTTTATTCTCTACCCCTGTGCTTTTGGTTTAGTAGTTTTTAGGAAGTCCACTGGACAGTGGCATCTTACACTGTTCCCTCAGCATTCAGAAGTGGACATTCAGTGGATGAATTTGTGAAATATTTCCTTGGATCTCTCTGTAATGTCCCCCTTCCTATCTTCACATGGAAGTGGGATTTGGGAAGAGCGCCAGGACTTGCTGTTCCTTTATTTTTTATATCTATCAGCAGGAATCTGTCATAACCCTCTCAACCTGAGGGTTATGTCCATGTTGGAGCAAGGCAGAGGCTGTGGACTCAGGAGAGTGAAGTGGAAATAGCTAAAAACTCTAGATGGGTAGGAAAGTATCTATGAACTACAATACTTTTTTTTGTTGTTGTTTTTATAGACAGAGTCTTACTCTGTTGCCCTGGGTAGAGTGCCATGGCATCATAGCTCATAGCAACCTCAAACTCCTGGTCTCAAGGGACATTCCTGCCCCAGCCTTCTGAGGAGGTAGGACTACAGGTACCCACCAGTACAGCCTGTCTAGTTTTTCTATTTTTAGTAGAGAGAGGCTCTCACTCTTGCTTAGGCTGGTCTGGAACTCCTGAGCTCAAGCAACAAACCTACCTCACACTCCCAGAGTGCTAGCATTACAGACAGACCTGAGCCAGCGCTTCCAGCCTAAATAAAATCTTAAGCCCCCCCTGCTGACAAAATGGACCCACCTCTTTGCCAAGAGGACCCCAGAAATACCCTAAAGTTGAGTTTCTGGCCCGTAGAAGGAAGGGCCAGAAACATGCTCCCCCTTCCCTTCTTGAAGATATTCTTTGTAGCTCATTAACAGGCCTAAGACTGTGCAGGACAAAACTTAAACCACACCTGCATGTCATCGATTTACTTAAGTTATTCCCATTTCCTTTAACAATTACAAATCAAAGAATTTCTAAACCCACCTATAACCTATAATGGCCTATTTTGAGATGTCTAGCCTTTTCAGTTCAAATCAATGTATGCCTTCCATGTATTGATTTATGACTTTACATGTCTTTCCTATCTTCCTGACATGTAAAATTGAACTCTAACCCAGCCATGGGGAGAGCACTTGCTCAAGGCTTCTTGGGTGTGGCTGTTTATGCAGGTGATGGTCCCACATACTTGTCTCAGAATAAATCCCTTTATGTTAATTACATCCTTTTCCTTTGGCATATCAAGGGTGATAACAGGTAAGAGCTCCAATGGGCAGAGAGAAAGGTGAACCATTAAATAGCGTTTGGGAATCTCTCCTCATGCCAAAGAGTTCTGCAGTAAAATAAAAGTTTAAATCCTCTAAGTTCTGAACAGAAGCCTTTGTTTATCCCCACTTGTGACTCTGTTCTTTACACATGTAATGGTTTATTTTTCCCCCCTTCATTGGTGCTGCAGCTCAGAGACAAAGCCAAAGTCTTTATTGTGATGGACAACACGCTGTGATCTGGCTTCTGTGAACTCTTGGTTCCCTTCTTTATGGCACATGAGGGGCTGTTTTAAAGGGTCTCTTTCCCCAGTCGTGTGCCCTTCTGTACTTGATTCCATCTGGTGCTCAATTCTCTGTCCTCAGGGGTCAGACCTGAGGCCTCCATAGACCTGACACCTGGCCCTATTCAGGTTCCTCTCATTTCCTGTACTTGGAAGACCTGATCAGGATGTGGGCAAACACTGGCTGTTGTTTCTTTGCAACTGGGGTCAGGAAACTGCACGAGCTGTCTGCCATCCTCTCTGCCTGTGCATATCTATTTGAGATAAAAAATAGCCAGAGCATTGTTTTTCCCCTTTCACATACCATTCATCACAAAATGCCTCCCTCCTGGTCCCCAAAATGTGGGGATTTCATACCAATTCTCTGACCTACACCATCTGGGTGTCCTGTAGTGCAATTTAGTTGTGACCTTATTTACCTGGAATTAGAGGCAGATCCCACAGGTTCAGAATCAGGTTCCCAAGACTGCTGTGTACTTCAGTTGCTAGTTGCAGGAGGTGGGTGGTTGCAAATTTAGGTTCCCTTGATTCCTCTGGTTCTACAGATGTGTTAGAGAGGCTCACAAAACTCAGGGAAACACTTAGGTTTACTAGTTTATTGTAAAGGATTTTTCAAAGGATACAGGTGAACAGATGAAGAGATTCACAGGGCAAGGCTGAGGGGGAGAGAGATGAGGAGCTTCATGGCCTTTCCATGGGTACCGCCTTCTAGGAACCTCTACGTGCCCAGCATTCAGCATTCGGAGGTTTTCTGAACCCTATAGTGAGGGATTTTTTTTCTGCAGTTTTTGGCGGAGTGTGGCTTTGAACTCGCCACCTCTGGTATATGGGGCCAGCACCCTACTCCTTTGAGCCACAGGCACCACCCATGGTGAGGGATTTTTATAAAGACTTGTTCATGTGAGCATGAGCAACATTAGCTCAGTCTCTAGACCCTCTCCCCTTCCTGGGAAATTGAATTTGGGGCTTTAATGTTCATTACGGCCTGTTTTTCTCTTGACTAGCCCTTGACCAGGAGATCACCAAAGTTGCCTTCTTAGAACAAATCACACTCCTGTTACCCAGGAAATTCCATGTTTTCAGAGGCTCTTTGTCAGGATCTGGGGAGGAGACCAATATATCAATTTCTTCTTCTTTCACAGGGTCTTTCAGCCATTCCTCTCTTCTACATTCTCTACATGTCCCTCCTGAGTGTAAGAGGGGACTAGGTTAGTTCTTTGAGATTGTTACTCAGCAGAACAGGAAGGAGAGTGGACAGAAAGATCCCATATCAGAACATGGAGCATCAGTCAGTGGAATGATGCCTCTGTTTCTATGTCTTCTGTCAATTGTGTAAACTTCTGCAGATTTCCTCTCATACATCCCGTGTATTAGAAATGAACTTGGTTTTTATTTAATCAGTAGTCCCATATTTTTCTGATACTCTTTGGGTTGTTTTTTATCTACAGTGTGGGGAATTTTTATATCAAGGAATGACTGTTTGAGGCCAGGTGCAGTGGCTCACGCCTGTAATCCTAGCATTCTGGGAGGATGAGACGTGTAGATTGCTTGAGGTCAGGAATTTGAGACCAGCCTGAGCAAGAGTGAGACCCCATTTGTACTGAAAAGAGAAAAAGTACCCAGGTGTTGTGGCATGCACCTGTAGTCCCGGCAACTTGGGAAACTTAGGCAAGAGGATCGCTTGAGCCCAGAAGTTGGAGGTTGCTGTGAGCTGTGACGCCATGGCACTATACCCAGGGGCCGTGACATTCTGTCTCAAAACAAATAAAAAGAAAAGGAATGATTATTCACTTTGTATATTTTAGAAGATTTCCTTCTGTAGTGCAGAGGGCATGGCTCAACAGGAGTTCATCTCACACCTACAGATACTGCACAACTTTCTTTTTTTTTTTTTTTTTTTTTTTTGAGAAAAAGCCTCAAGCTGTCCCCCAGGGTAGAGTGCCGTGGCATCACAGCACACACCAACCACCAACACCTGGGCTCAAGCGAGTCACTTTCCTCCGCCACCCAAGTAGCTGGGACTACAGGCACCCGCCACAATGCCTGGCTATTTTTTGGTTGCAGCCGTCATTGTTGTTTGGCGGGTCCGGGCTGGGGATTCGAACCCGCCACCTTAGGTGTACGTGGCTGGCGCCTTAGCCGGTTGAGCTATAGGTGCCGAGTCGTCTGTTTTGTTCTTAATGTAGTTATATGATGCTTAAGGACAGGGCTGTATTCTGAGAAATTCGTTGTTAGTTGATTTCATCATTGTGTGAATATCCCAGAATGTGCTTACACAGACCTAAGTGATATACCTGCCTATAGGCCATAGTATAGCCTGTTCACAGGCTGCAAACTTGTCCAGTGTATTATTGTACTGAGTACTATTTATTTATTTATTTATAGAGTCTCACCCTTGGTAGAGTGCTGTGGCGTCACAGCTCACAGCAATCTCCAGCTCTTGGGCTTAGGTGATTCTTTTGCCTCAGCCTCCTAGTAGCTGGAACTACAGGTGCCTGCCACAAAGCCTGGTTATTTCTTTCCTTTTTTTTTTCCAGTTTTTGGCTGGGACCGGGTTTGAACCCGCCACCTCTGGTATATGGGGCTGGTGCCCCACTCCTTGAGCCACGAGCACCATCCCTGGCTATTTCTTTTTGTTGCAGTTTGGCCAGGGCGGGTTTGAACCTGCCACCCTCAGTACATGGGGCTGGTGCCCTACTCACTGAGCCACAAGCACCACCCTGTGCTGAGTACTTTAGATAGTTGTGACATAATGGAATTTGTGTATCTGTCCAAACAGAGGAAAGGTACAGTAAAAATACAGTAATATGATTTTATGGGACTACTGTCCTGTATGGGGTCCATAGTTAACCACAACATTATTGTGGAAAAGGATGCTTTGTAATTTCACCATAAGACATTGGAAGTGGCAGGGGGTGTTTGGTAGTATGGCTTTTTTTTTTTTTTTTTGAGACAGAGCCTCAAGCTGTCCCCCTGGGTAGGGTGCTGTGGCATCACAGCTCACAGCAAACTCCAACTCTGGGCTCAAGTGAGTCTCCTGCCTCTACCTCCCAAGTAGCTGGGACCACAGACGCTCGCCACAACGCCTGGCTATTTTTTGGTTGTAGCCATTATTGTTGCTTGGCGGGCCCAGGCTGGATTTGAACCTGTCACCTTAGGTGTGTGTGGCTGGCGCCTTAGCCACATGAGCCACCGGCGCTGAGCCCCAAACTAATTTTATTTTTTATTTTATTATTATTATTTTTGAGACAGAGTTTTACTTTGTTACCTCAGTAGAGTGCTGTAGCATCACAGCTCATAGCAACCTCAAACTCTTGGGCTTGGCTCGGTGCCTGTAGCTCAAGGGGCTAAGGCGCCAGCCACATACACCAGAGCTGGCGGGTTTGAATCCAGCCCGGGCCTGCCTGAATGTTTTTTTGGTGCAATTGTCATTGTTGTTTAGCTGACCTGGGCTGGATTTGAACCTGCCAGCCTCGGTGTATGTGGCCAGCGCTGTAATCACTGTGCTACAGGTGCAGAGCCAGCTCATGAGTTTTAGACCAGCCTGAACAAGAGTGAGACCCTATCTCTAAAAATAGCTGGGCACTGTGGTGGGTGCCTGTAGTCCCAGCTACTTAGAAGGCTGAGGCAAGAGGATTGATTGAGCCTAGGAGTTTGAGGTTGCTGTGAACTATGACACCACGGTACTCTACCCAGGGGCACAAAGTGAAACTAAAAAAAAAAAAAAGAAAGAAAGAAAATCACATATCAGTGAGAGGGATATGTTACACCTAAGAAGGGAACTGTAACCACTGTTGGAATATTGGGGAGAAGTCAGAATCACCAAATTGAACTGCAGTTGCTGCTTACCTTATCAGGGTTACAACCAAGGACAAGTGCTAGGCTGGTTAGTGTGACTAGTGTGTCTTGGTTGAAGTGTTGTTACCTTTATGATGCTATATTAAGTTTTCAGGGTATGGATTTGATGGCATGTGAATCATGGCCTTGACTTTTTTTCATATGTGGGAAGGGGCCTGTAGGGGTACACCAGGTGTGGCTGGGTTTGTTGGGAGATCAAGTTTTTGTTTTTTTTTTTTTGAGACAGATCTCATGCTATTGCCCTGGGTAGAGTGCTGTGGAATCATAGCTCACAGCAACCTCCAACTCCTCGGCTTAAGTGATTCTCTTGCCTCTGCCTCCCATGTAGCTGGAACTATAGGCACCCACTACAATACCTGGCTATTTTTTGGTTGCAGCTGTCGTTGTTTGGCAGGCCCGGGCTGGATTTGAACCCACCAGCTCAGGCCACTTGAGCTATAGGAACCCACCTGGGGTGGTTTTTTGATTGTATATTTTGTTTTTATAGCTATAGGGTGTTAACCAGGCTGGTCTCAAACTCCTGGGCTCAAGTGATCCTCCCTACAGCCTCCTGAGTAGCTGGGACTACAGGTGTGTACCATTGCGCCCTGCTCTTTGGAGTGTTTAAAGTCTCCTTTCACTGGAGGTCATGCTCCACTGTCTCAGGAAGCAGGTGTCAGACATGACAGTTGCCCCTTCATCTATTTCAGGGGTAAACTTGAGAGAGAGGGTCTGATGTGTGCCACCATGGCTTGCCCTAAAAGTCCCACTAAGAGACGCACGGTGGGTGTGGTCTCATTCTGCCCACAGTGTTGAGAACTGGCCCTAACGATGGTCCAGTGCATGGAGTGGGTGACCTGCCTATTGGAGTGGTTATCTTTGCTTGCATTTGGTACCTTTTTTTTTTCTTTGCAGTTTTTGGCCCAGGTGGGTTTGAACCTGCCATCTCCGGCCTACGGAGCTGGCTCCCTACTCCTTTGAGCTACAGGGGCTGCCTGGTGCCCTTTCTTTTTTTTTGGAGACTGAGTCTCACTATGTTGCCCTCGGTAGAGTGCCGTGGTGACACAGCTCACAGCAACCTCAGACACTTGGGCTTAAGCGATTCTCTTGCCTCAGCCTCCAAAGTAGCCTACCACAATGCTTGGCTGTTTTTTGTTGTTGATGTTCTGGTTGTTGTTTAGCAGACCTAGGCTGGGTTCAAACCCACCAGCCCTGGTGTATGTGGCTGGCACCCTAAGCGCTAAGCTCTAGGCACCAAGCCTTGGTACCTTTTCTCAACTCTTCTTAACCTAGTAGTTTATGTTTTTGTTTTTCCTAATAGAGGTAGGTCTCATTCTGTTACCCAGCCTGGAGTGCATCATAGCTCATTGTGTCCTCGAATTCCTGGGCTCAAGTAATCAACCCATCTCACCCTCCTGAGGAGTTGGGACTACAGGCATGCACTACCACACCTGGCTGATTTAAAAATTTTTTTGTAGAGACAGGCTTTCACTCTGTTCCTCAGGCTAGTCTCAAACTCCTGTGCTGAAGTGGTCTTTCCACCTTGACTTTTCAGAATGCTAGGATTATAGGTATTAGCCATGGCACCTGGCCTTGTCCTACACCTTCTTTTTTTTCGCAGTTTTGGCAAGGGCCAGACTTGAACCCACCACCCTTGGTATATGGGGCCGGTGCCCTACTCCTTGAGCCACCAGCACTGCCCTTTTTTTTGGAAACAGAGTCTCAAGCTGTCACCCTGGGTGGAGTGCTCTGGCGTCATAGCTCACTGCAACTTCCAACTCTTGGGCTCAAGTCATTCTTTTGCCTCAGTTTTTGTATTTTTACTAGAGATGGGATCTTTTTCTTCTTTTTTTTTGAGATAGAGTCTCACAGTGTTGCCCTCAGTAGAGTGCCATGGCAACACAGCTCACAGTAACCTCAAACAATTGAGCTTAAGTGATTTTCTTGCCTCAGCCTCCCAAGTAACTGGGACTATAGACCTCCACCACAACACCCAGATGTTTTTTTGTTGCAGTTGTTTAATTGGCCTGGGCTGGGTTTAGACCCTCCACCCTCAATGTATGTGGCTGGCACTGTAACCACTGTGCAACAGGGCACCGAGCCCCAGCTATTTTTTGGTTGGGGTTGTCATCATTGTTTAGCAGGCCTGGGCAGGGCTCAAATGTGCCAGCCTTGGTGTATGTGGCTGGTGCCCTTACTCACTGAGCTACGGGCATCAAGCCATAAAGATGAGGTCTTGCTTTTTTGCTCAGGGTAAGCTCAAGCTGTCCACCTGCCTTGGCCTCCCAGAATGCTAGGATTGTCTTACACCTTTTGATCTTTTTAAAAAAAAATACATATATATATTTTTTTCCAGTTTTTTTTTTTGATCGGGGTGAGGTTTAAACCCACCACCTCTGGTATATGGGGCTGGCACCCTACTCCTTGAACCACAGGCACAGCCCCGCACCTTTTGATCTTAAGCCCAAATCAGTCTGTCAGGCCCTGGAGTCAGAAAGACTTGAGATAGAACTTTAGTCTGTGTGACTTTGGGCAAAGGACTTAACTTCTCAGGTGGTGCCTGTGGCTCAGTGAGTAGGGCACCAGCCCCATATACCGAGGGTGGCGGGTTCGAACCTTGCCCCAGCCAAACTGCAAAAAAATAGCGAGACGTTGTGGCAGGTGCCTGTAGTCCCCACTACTTGGGATACTGAGGCAAGAGAATTGCCTAAGCCCAAGAGCTGGAGGTTGCTGTGAGCTGTGACGCCATGGCACTCTACTGAGGGTTATAAAGCGAGACTCCATCTCTTTAAAAAAAAAAAAAAAGGACTTCTCTCAGCAAAAATTCCTCTGTTCTTCCAGGGTCTCCTGCGTCTTGGTAAATAACCACCTCCAGCCACCGGTCCTATACGAAAGAGATTCCAGTTGGGGTGAAATCCAGCCCTGCTGTGCTCTGCCAAGGCTTGCTCCAGGGTTTGGTCAGTTTCAAGGAATGGAGGCTTTTTAAAATTCCTAACAGCACATGCCAGCCAAGGCCCTGTGGTCACCCTGGTCATCCTTGACACTACTCTTTCTCTTACCCACACATCCATGTATCCATCAGTGTGTTTGGAGAAATATAAAGCCAGTGTCAGACTGAGTCACTCCCCTGCCCAGAATATTCCAGCATCTCCTCATTGCACTTGATGCATCTAGAATTCTGCCTCTTCACTATGAGCATTAAGGCCAGTGACCCTTATCCACCCTATCTGCTGCCACCGAACTCACCTATCCTCTGAGATATGAAATATATTTGGTCCTTGTGTGTTCCTTTCTACTCGCGCAGGAATGGAACTGGTCACCAGAAAGCCCAAGTGACTAGAGGGTGGTGGCCTGAGCAGAGAGGGCAGGGAATCTCTGCCTGCCACTCCTGCCTCATACCTTGTGCTGTGCATCTCTTCCTTTTGGTTGTCCCTCAGTTGTGTCTTTTTTTTTTAATTTCAGAATATTATGGGAAGGCAAATGATTTGGTTATATAAATTGCTTTTGCACAGTTTGAGTCCAAGTTATAAGTGTGCCCAGATCTGAGTTGTATTCTTTATAGTAAACCAGGAGTAGTAAGTAAAACACCTTCCTAGACCAGGCACGGTGGCTCACACCTGTAATCCTAGCACTCTAGGAGGCCAAGGCAGGCAGATTGCTTGAGCTCAGGATTTGGAGACCAGCCTGAGCATGAGGGAGATGCCATCTCTATTAAAAATAGAAAACTAGGTTCGGCGCCTGTAGTTCAAGTGGCTAGGGTGCCAGCCACATAGACCAGATCTGGCGAGTTGGAATCCGGCCTGGGCCTGCCAAACAACAATGACAACTATAACCAAAAAATAGCTGGGCGTTGTGGCAGGCACCTATAGTCCCAGCTACTTGGGAGGCTGAGGCAAGAGGATTGCTCAAGCCTAATAGTTTAAGGTTACTAGGATGCCCCAGCACTCTACGCAGGGCACAAACTGAGACTATCTCAAAACAGGCGAACAAATAACAACAAAAAGCCCTGACTTCCTTAACTCTGTGAACTCATTTAGCATGTTAATGAAAACTGATGAAGGAATCGTGGGGATCCTTGTTTTATAAGCTGGTTGGTCAGAAGTACTAGAGTTCCTGTTGGTATCTAAAGTGGTGACAGTCTTGTGGGACAGAGCTCTTAATGCCAACTCCAGCTGGAATTTAGAGAGATGGAGAATTGCTTACCATGGTAAAAACTCATACGTCTGGTCACGGAAGTGTTCTGCACTGTGAGAGTGTAGTAGGACAAAACCCTGCTTTTCTCTGAGTTGCTTTCAGTGGTGATGAGTGAGAATGCAGAGAAACAAAGAGCGATTTTCCCATGTCTGCCTCAGCCACATTATCCCACTGACTGTGCCCTGGAAGGTGCCAAACATAGTTGTACCCCTGGGCCTTTCCACTTGCTGTTCCTTTCTGCCTATAGATGACCACATGGAGACCACCCCAGACCACCTCTGGGATTCAGAAAGTGCCTCCCATCGGTTAATCCTGTGAACTCTTCTTGGTTGTTTTTTCATGGTACTTCCACCTCCTGTGATACTGTGTCATATTTATTTGCATGCTTGTCTCTATTACTTGGTATCTTCTCCTCTAGCCTAGAACTTTGTTTTTCTTTGCCAGACACACCCAATGTTGGGATCCCTGCTTGGCACAGTCATTACTCCATCAGTATTTGGTGAGTGATTATCAATGAGTCCTCTCTTGGGGTGGCTTGTCATGAGTGACAGGTATGGGCCTGTGCTCACAATTGACTTTTGTGAGCTTCTGTTGTAGGGACTTTTTTTTTTTTTAAGACAGAGTTTCATCTTGTTGCCCTCGATAGAGTGCTGTGTATCACAGCTCATAGCAACCTCCAGCTCTTGGGCTTAGGCAATTCTCTTTCTTGAGCCTCCGAGTAGCTGGGACTATAGGCGCCCGCCACAAAGCCCGGCTATTTTTTGTTGCAGTTTAGCTGGGGCTAGGTTTGAACCCACTGCCCTCGGGATATGGGGCCAGTGCCCTACTCGCTGAGCCACAGACGCCACCCAGGACTTCTTTTTCACATTTTGTCACTTAACTGTGAGCAGGGTTTGAAGTTACAGCAGACAACAACAGACTGTGCCCTGGGCCGTGACATCTGCAGTGGGCCTTCAGTGGGCCTTGAGCAGCTTTTTTTTTTTTTTTTTTTTTTTGTCAGAGTCTCACTTTGTTACTGTTGGTAGAGTACTGTGGCATCACAGCTCTTGGGCTTAAGCAATTCTCTTACCTTAGTCTCCCAAGTAGCTGAGATTATAGGTGCCTGCCACAATGCCTGGCTATTTTTTTTGAGACGGGGTCTTGGTCAGGCTGGTCTCAAACCCATGAGCGCAGGGCAATCCAGGCTTGTCTCAAAACTCGTGGCCTCAAAGCAATCCTCCTGTGTTGGCCTCCCAAGGTTTTGGATTATAACTGTGAGCTACCATGCTCAGCCCTCGTTCTGTACAAACAAAAAAAATAGAGGCTGTGTTTTGCAAGGAGTTATTGGCCAGGACAGATTTTGGAAACCTACTGCCTTACTTGATATGCTGGGCTACATCATCACACTGGATCACGGTGGCATGTTTGAAAAACACCCACTTAATGTGATAGGGTAGCTTTTTCCATCTTGCACTGCAGACACTACATCTTCCTGCTGGATTACAGAGAGTTCCCTGAGGGCAGAGAACCATCCTGGTTGTCTTCAGGTTCTTTGGTGGGTTTAGTTGGGTAGGTTCTCTTAAGTGGTTTCAAGTGAATAAAACTGGAAATCCCAATGAATAAAATGTTCTATAATTCCTGGTGTTGAAAATAATACTTGATAACAATTTTGTATGTCTGCCTTGTAGGTAGAACTGAGAAAACACTGTAATTTATCAGACATGACATTTTAGTTTCTGAAATGTATTATTTTTTAATGTAGGGCAGGGTTTTGATACTTAATTATATCACAAGGAAAAAAGCCTAAAAAGATTTTTTTAAGAATTTGAATATAGGCTCGGCGCCTATAGCTCAACCGGCTAAAGCGCCAGCCACATACACCTAAGGTGGCGGGTTCGAATCCCCAGCCCGGACCCGCCAAACAACAATGACGGCTGCAACCAAAAAACAGCCGGGCGTTGTGGCGGGCGCCTGTGGTCCCAGCCACTTGGGAGGCGGAGGCAAGAGACTCGCTTGAGCCCAGGAGTTGGAGGTTGCTGTGAGCT